>AFRD01000269.1:0-46535 GCA_000222875.2 Periglandula ipomoeae IasaF13
AGAACCAAGGCCCATCCGCAGCCTCTATTCCTGCTTCAGGTGTTCCCCGTTCTGAAGTCTTCTTCACCACCAAAGTCCCCATGAGTGGGAAGCCTCTGTCTTATGACAACACAATCAGTCTAGTCAATACCGCCCTCGAGGACACCAAGCTCGACTATCTTGATCTTGTACTGATACACTCTCCATATGGTGGCACCGAAAACCGACTCGGAGCCTGGAAAGCACTCGTTGAGCTCGTTGATGCTGGCAAAGTACGCTCCATCGGCGTATCCAACTACGGCGTACATCATCTCAATGAATTAGAAGGGTACATCAAGAAGTTGGAGCAAGAGCGCGGTGGACCGGGGAGAGGCGGCGTCATCTCCGTCGGACAGTGGGAAGTACACCCGTGGCTCACTCGACCAGACATCGTAAAATGGTGTCAGGATAGAAACATCGCAATCGAGGCTTACTGCCCGATCGTAAGAGGCGAGCGCTGGGGTGAACCCAAGGTCAAGGCTGCAGCGGAGAAGTATGGCAAAACCGAGGCGCAGATCTTGCTGCGCTGGAGTCTACAGAGGGGCTATGTGCCGCTGGTGAAGAGTGTTACGCCCTCGCGAATCGCTGAGAATGCCGACATTTTCGACTTTGAGTTTACGGATGAGGAGGTTCAAGGGATCGCTACGACGGATTACAGCCCGTGTGCTTGGGATCCCACAGTTGAGCCAATTGAGAAGTAAACTTGCCGAGAACGCACATCAAAATAAATAGAAATTGACCATGAGAACCCTTCAAATCTAGGCCTTTGAACAAGCAGATGTTGAAATGTTTCTAGAACAATAAAGAGAACACCCCCCCTGTAAAGGCTTTTGATTAATTTAAAATTAAAGCGAGGTCACCTACATGTTGTCGCCGTCACGTGAGAGCGCGCCGCGAAAATGAGACAGGCCCCAGCAACACGCCACGGCCGGGGTCCTACATCACCAACTTACACGCGCCAGCTCGCAAAAGCCAGCACCACCAAATGTGGCCATCACCGGCACATCAACCATGTCGGTCCAAAGGACATTCACACTCATACCGCCCATAGCAAATCCGCGAGGGGACTCTCCCGAGCGGCAGGGTCAATATGCCCGCCACATAACCTCTAAGCAGGTGCGGAAGGCATACAAAGCATCAACACGCACCCCGCCAATGTCATGTGCAGAAAGGATCAAACAGGAAAAGGCAGAACAGGAGAGGATCCGAAAGGAATTCGAAAAGGAGAAGGCTGCCGTCAAGGCCCGGCTTGCTCGGGAGAAGAAGAAAGAAAAGGAGCTGGCGGAGCGGGAACAAAAGAAAAAGAAGGGTATGCCACTTGTGAGTGTGCGGCCCAGTCAGGACACCATTGCACGGTTTGTGCGGGGGAACGGGTCTGGGAAGAAGAGGAACTCTGCTGGTCAGGCTTTGGAGGAACCAAAGGAGGAAGACGAGGTGAAGGGGATTGATCAAGCGGAATGTGAAGAAACGGCGCCAAGGACATCGCCATTGCCAGAAAGGAGCAGTGACAAGCAGGAACTGGATCTCATCCCAGAGGAGGATGAAAGCGATCTAGAGGAACTTCTCAACACAATTTCGAATGCACAGCATGGGCCAAAACCACAACCACAAAAGCAGCAACCGCAATCACCACGACACGACGCAGACCAAGCAGTCGAGGCTGAATCACCTACCAAACCTTCACCGAAGGCACAAGGAGCCATGATGCCTCCGCCAGCGAAACCATTATCCTTTTCGCAACGACATAAACCTCCCAAACCACTTCAAGCACTCCAAGAATCACCAGATCAAAAGCCCACTTCACCACCTTCGCCTCCATTCATCCCACAGCCACCACCAATGAGCACACAAGCCATCCTAGGCAACCTCGACGACTTCTTCCCCTCCTCATCCCAACAAGCCCGCGAGCTCCAAGACGACACGCCTCCTCCTACAACACCAGACCCCGTTACCGCCAAACCTCCAAAACAAGCAACCCCCCAAGAACCCGTGATCATATCACCACCCCCACCCCGCCGCTTCTTCACATCCTCAGGCTCCAACGAACTCGTCTCCCTCGCCATCCAACGAAGTCGACGAACCGCCGCGCTGCAAGAAATCCAAGAACAAGAACTTACCCAGGCACACTTACTCAACGATACATGGGGGGGACGAACGCCCCTGCATCATCCGAATATGACCAACGCTCCCAATAAGCAGCCCATACGCACAGACGCGCACGCTCAAACGAATATACCCAAAAACGGCGCTACAAACACATATAAAGAGAATATTCGACCGGAAATGCCCTGTAGAATTAGTGATTCTCAGGAGACAGAGTACGGGGGGGAATGGGTCGACGAACTGGCGTTAGATATCATCATTTGAAAGGCGCACGATACGAGATATGAATATGCATTTGATACCATGGGATGTGAATGGGAGGTGGTCATCGTACCTTTTGTTATTCTTTAGCACAATCCTCGATAGCATCGAGGATACCGCAATACGGTCAGCCACACAGTTTCTCAAACAGACTCTCAAATCTGCTCAGAACGCAGTTGTAAAACTTCACCCTTAGTCAGAGGAAATGCAAGTCACGACCGCAAAATCGGATTCTTCTAAAACAAACGCCATCGCTATCATGACGAAACCCGCTGTAGCCCCTCTCGTGAAGTCGCAAAGCGATGAGTATACACAAATATCTAAATCACGGTGCCTCCAAACGCCCACTGTCCATGCCTAAGCCGTACCCATGCTCCGTCTTCCATGCATTGGCCATAAACCGACGGGAAGAGGGTTACTGAAAGAAGAACCATCATAAAAGCTAGTCATACAAGTTTCCTGATCACAGATAAATGCCCACCCATTCCGTCTTAAGAGCAACTTTAGTGTCGCAGTCATCCACGGCACACCGAATCTCGTTGGGTGCTCCACTGAGCGTTTTGCCAGGTGGTGCGCAGAAACCCACGCCCTCCGGAGATGCTTTGGTAGGTCTGCGATTTTCGAAACAGTCTGCACAGTAAACCTTAAAACAGCAACAAAGCATCATCGAGTCAGTAAATGATTAAACAGGTCATTATTGCTGTAAACATCATAGATGGCCAACGTACATGTCCGCATTTTTTGAGCGCCCAAAAATGGTGTTCCCCAGGCGCTCGTTTCCTCTTCTTGGCGCCTGCTGTGCTCGACGGTTGCTGAGTGACGGTACCGCTTGGGTCATAGGCGAGTTCATCGTTGCATGCAGGGCATATTACTACCCTCTCTTCCGTAGACGATGTATCGCGGGTGAAGCCTTCTCGTGTTGGTGGTACAGGTTCCATGGGTGGCTTTGGGCTGGGTTCTCTGGGTGTGTAGGCAGCTGGAGGTGGGTAATCCATGCGCGGACCAGGGAAAGTTCGGGCCATGAAACTGGTTTCTAGAATGCCCGTCATCCGCCGGAAGCCGCGTGCCCAGATGGACTCCAAGCTGCTGGGATTAGCAGCATTAATGAACTCCAGCTCAATGAGTTGATCATGTCCAAGTGATCGAGGTGGCCTGTGGTGATGGTGGTGATGGTGATGGTGGTGGTGGTGACGATGGCTTCGAGTCAACCTGGGTTCGGATGCCCGCTCATCTTCTGGCGAGTCTCCCGTCAGATCAATCACACTTGCCCCGGGTCCCATGAAGGTACTATCGCTCCTCGATAACGATGGTGGTGTAATTCGTTGTGAGTTGGTCCGTCTAGGATTTTGCCCAATCTGACTTGGAGGTTGTGATTGTCCCTGCTCTACGGGTGAGTCTGGCTCCTCCGTCAGGTCTATTACAGTGGAAGGCTGCGGCGTCTGAGCAGCTTCTGAGGCTCCTTGTGATCGAGGCATGGGCGGTTGTGGGCGGCGATCACTCCGCCTCCCACTGCTCGATCTTGTCGGTGGCATTGGTACATGTCGCAGGGCGCCGGGAACGGCTCCATGAGGCGTAGCCCTTGGTCCCCTTGGACGACTGACTTGAATTTCGACCAGCTCATCTTCGCTTGTCGAATCGAGCCCTGCATCCCCGGCTCGCGGCATACTGTGTTGTTGTTGGTAGTCCGCAGACTAACCAAGAGATCGAGGGGTATGATGTCGAGGTCGGCGCGGTTTTGCGGCGTTGATGTTAGATGTCGAGCAGAGAATTGGGTTAGCCCCCTTATATTGTCATTCTGGATCAGGTCTGCTGTGAATAGGCTGCACTAGACTCGTCGCACGTCCTCTTTCAGTGGTGATGTCCAAGATGTCAGGCTGCAAAGGCTGTTGTAGCGCTAAATGAGCGTGCTTCCTAGTCGGGCAAGCGGCCGATTTCAGGCTGGCCTGGGGTGATTCGGGGGTCGAGAGCGAGGTATAACGTGGTTGTGTGAAGGACACCGAAAGATTCCATCAGTTGATCGCCGGTTCGGGGCCTTCGTGGTGCCAGAGCGTGGAAGAGGTCTAATATGTATGTCGATGTTGTGATGGGGAGTGGAAGGGCTCATGCCAGTATTGTCGACTAGACATCGAATGTGCGGCGGACGCTGCAGGTGCCGCCCCTCCACAACAATGTCAGAGGCGGCAACATCAGCCATGACTGGCGCCTGCTCACAACAAGCTCCACCGACGATTCGGATTTAACGTGGCAATGGCGGCCTTACAAACACCGACTGGCGCTGGCACACCCATCAGCCATTATTAAGTGCGAGATGCCAGTTCCATATCGCCACTTCACTTCGACTTCCCCCATGACAGCCACCCCAAATATGCACAACAGAAAATCGCATGTGGTGTGTTGGCAGAAGCCTCACGAGGAACGCTTCCTGATCTCAGATTCTCTAGGTATACAACTATTCAATCACATCTTTGGCCCCTACCATATACCCTTGAATTGCAAACGAAAAGACTTTATAAGTGAAACCATAGTGACCAATGCACCGTTTTGAGACTCCTGTCTCTATTACTGTTTGATGCCGAAAATACTGACCACACCGTCACCATTCACTGCCACCAATTTCCTGGCAGACTCTCCCCATCTAACTGCGACCACCGCAGTCGAGTTTCTGAATGGTTCGCTCCATTTCTTGCTCGACTTGGTATATTGCTGGACTGTTACACCGGAGGGACCGCCAGTGGCCAAGTATTGCCCCGTGCAATCCCAAGCCAATGACTGGACGGATCCTCCTGTCTCCAGTACTTTGGCGGTGGCAGCATCTCCTTCTTTGCGTAAATCAAAAATGGTGACAGTAGTCTGACCCTTGGCTGTGGCGGCCAGCCAGAAACCGTTTTCGGAAAAGGTGAGGGCTTGAACTGGTGCGCCGAGCTTGAAAATGGCTGCTTGTTCTAGGTTCTTGGTCATATATAACTTGACATCTCCGCTGACGGTACCGGCTGCAAATAGATGTCCATCGGGGTGGAACGAGCAGGTGGTGAGAGCTGCTATTGTCAGCGGTTTGCTCATGCGCGAATCAGGGGCCATTCGGGACAGTGAAACTTACAGGTGTCTGCGTAAGCACGGCTGGCGCGCTTCAGGGTGCCCAAATCGTACAGCACAATACTCTTGTCGGCACCGACGGAGCCAAGGATGTCACCACTTGGGTGTGCGCTGAGGCCGGTGACGGGACCAGCATGCTCAGAAAGCGAAGCAGACTCGTTGCCGGCCTCGTACACCTTGACGTTACCCTGACTAGTAGCGAAGAAGACCTTAGATCCAGACCACAACGTGCTGGTGACAGCTTCATTCACTGAGAGCTGCCTTTCCAGCGTGTCAGCATCAACAGCATATATGGCAGCTTCGCCCTTAAGTCCACCCAAGGCCGCATAGCTGCCCTCAAGATCGATCGAAGTGGCTTGTGAAACAGGTAACGCGTTCGAGGTTGTGATATCGAAGGAGGAAATCTCGTCAGAGCTAGCCCAGCCTTCAGGGACAGGACGCTTCTTCCGGCCTTTGGATAATCTGGAACCTCCATGTTAGCAGGTCGACCCGGCGTAAAAAGGTTAGTTGACAGTTACATACGACTGGTGGACCTCATCTACTCGTTCTGCAAGCGCATCGGGCAATGCCTCAACGCTATCCACAACCATCTCTTCACCATTGGCCACTCCATCCGCGATTGTAATCTTGCTTAATGAATCTCTGGCTTCATCTCTCTCCTTCGTCAGGCGCGCGATGACGCGAATAGCAGCATCGTGTTGGTATAGGGCGGTCGCCAGTTCCTCTCTAGTGCGTGCAAGCTGTTCTTTTAAGTTGTAGGTTTCGAGGGCCAAGGTATCCCATTCATTTTGGAAAGTCGCCAAAAGTGCGGGAATCGAGGTCAAGGTGGGAGGTCGAGGACGAACGATGCGCGACGACGAAATAACAACAAGATCATCAGTCGACAGGGTCTCTCCGGTTCTTGGTTCTGTTGCGTGCTCGTTGATGTACTGCTCGATGAGTCGCTTTTCGTAAACGATGCCTGCCTTCATGTTAATATTGTTTCGGGAATAACTGAAGCAGCACGACCGCATACCAGACTTCTTCGAGACGACGGGTTCTTGGGGGGCTTCCCCGGAAACTGGTAACTGTATTAGCATGTGTTTGCATTAATCAGATATCCGGCAGGCGAGCTTACTTCCGCAAAGCATGGCGACTGTTCTTTGAAGCTATCGCAGACCACTGCTCGCGTCGTGTCGAGTAGTCTTGAGAAGCTCTCTGGTCCCAATTGAGATTTTCCGGCGCCGCAAGGCAAATGGCCCACTTCAGCCTGCTGCCGCTGGGAGCCAAAGCAGGCACCAGCTAGTCACGTGCAACACTGTTCTTTCATTTATACCATGGAAGAACCTTTACGTGAAAAATAATCAAAATCAAATTTGGATAAAAAATGCTGTATCACAATACCGAATCAATTAAGCCAGTCAATACTGTCGCTAGTGTCTTGGCTACCATGCCTGATGATGATGCTATTACTTCGAGCAAATGGAGTTCTCAACACCTACATCGAATGTGCCGTCACCGGTGACCTCCGGCTCGCAGCACTGCGGCTTGTGGATCTTGGACAGCATGTCACAGCTCAACTCGATTTAAACTTCTGTGATTGAGCAAATTCAACAGGACTTCGCTACTCCATCTCGACACTAGAGAAGTTCGGAGTTTCTGCCATCTTGAAGCAAAATTGTCAGAGTCATAACACCATTGTCAATAGCGTAAACATGGCCCAACAACTTCCATCGATCACTGAGCTCGCCTCACTACCCGAGACTGCTCAGACCAATGTGCTGGACCTTCTGTTCGAGCCTAGCCCAGCAATTCATTCAACCCTCGTGCCCGTCATCCGAGCGTCTCCATACTCTTCATACCCGGAACTGATAGATCAATGCCGGATAGCCCTCTTTGACCTCGCCGCCAACTCGACTCCGGCCAGCCCAGATCCTACCCTGCTATCAGTATTAGGTTCTCATCCACAACTTGGCGCTAAGAAGGTCGACTCAGCGCTGGATTGCGCTGAGCAGGCCAATCTGCAGGGAGAGGGCGAACAGCTCGCGGAACTCAATCGAGAATACGAAGAGAAGTTTCCTGGGCTGCGGTTCGTCGTCTTTGTGAATGGTCGAGGGCGACCTGAGATCATGCACGACATGCGTGTGCGAATTGATAGAGGGGACTTCTTAAAGGAAATAGACGCTGCACTACAGGTAATGTCTTATCCCCTGAACGAGACTGGAGTGCTCGTGCCATGCTAACATTTGTAGGCTATGTGTGATATTGCCAAGGATAGGGCATCTAAGCTCTTGTCGTGATA
The DNA here is from genome assembly GCA_000222875.2 of Periglandula ipomoeae IasaF13. NCBI lineage: Eukaryota > Fungi > Ascomycota > Sordariomycetes > Hypocreales > Clavicipitaceae > Periglandula > Periglandula ipomoeae. Next base: position 7,757 of record AFRD01000269.1, read on the forward strand.
TCAGATTAGCCTATAGGTGCCGTCGTGCTGCACTCACAATGTGGCCGTTTCGCAAGTTCAGCCAAATTAGTAGACACAGCAAGGCTATGTCAGCGTGCCTGTGACGGACCGTTTCAGGAGGCTTGTGTGGCTTCTGCAGTGTAGGCTGCGTAGGGAGTCGAGCCCGGTAGTTTACAAAAGATCATGAGGGATGTGCACGCATGTCTCACAAATAACTTTAGAGTTCAGGTCAACAAGTAAAAGGTCGTGGATCTCCCGCCCCCGCGTCATCAGTTGTCTCGCCTGTCTTGTCTTTGCATCAGCAAGCAAGTGTGAACCCGCCATGAGTCTGGTGCGTCGAGGTTAACATTTGGAATGCCCAGTCGGCCGTGCGCCTTGCCTCCAATGTTACCCGGCGCCGACATGGAAGACCCTGCGTCATGCACCTTTCAGCTGCCAGTTCATAACAGTGATGGACTGTCAACAGTGAACGCCGGGGCCTGTGTGCGGGGCGTTCGGGCCATTATGTACAGGCGACTCGGCACTGCCGTTTGGGGAGCATTACCGAGGTTCATGTCACTGAGCTTGCTCGCCCCAAGCAGTTTGGCCGTTTAAAGCAATGCCGATCGCTGTCACTTACTCCAATTGTCTAGTCTCGCCAATCCTCAAAAGTTAACCTACCGCCCTGGGTGAACCTGGACCAATCCATGTGCATACCTAGGTATACAAGCTCATTGCCTGTCAAGTAGATCCTTCCCGCGTGCGCTCTGACACTGAGCTGCTTTGTGGCGGCGGTTTAACGGGTTATATCCTACATATAATTGAGCCTTCACCTCCCATCCCACGACCTTTGCGGCCATCTCGGCTGTTTTGCTGAGATGAGGAACCAAAAAAACGCCATGGTCGAATTCAAAGAGGGTTTTGCTGCGGCTCAGGAGAGGGCTGTCGCTGCCTATCGAGAATGGCCTCGAAAGAGCTTCGCCGAGTTCATGGAGCTTGTGCCCGTTCCAGAGGATGTCAGTAAGCAGGGTAAGGAAGTCAAGCGCTTTATGAGCCGCCAGCCTGCGTGGATGGCAGGCAATGAGCTGCCGTGGGATGTCCTGTTCGAGAATATCAAAGGACCTCGACTTCGACATAGCGGATTGGGCGTCTTCGGCGGCTGTGTGTATGCGCAAGCGTCTTTGGCTGCTGCGAGAGCCGTCGAGGAAGAAGAGCGACAGCGGGAGGAGGCGACTGGCGAAGCAAAGCCTCGACCTGGAATTCATGTAAGCCTTTCTCTTTATTCCAATCGAATTATCCACAAGACTATTGTATGTCAGCAAACCACTGATACACTGTGCTAGTCGATACAAGGTATCTTCACGATACCCGGACTTGGCGATCGCCCTTTTGTGTTCGACGTATCCAGCATTATCAGCGCCCGAACCTTCTTTGGTCGCCGAGTTGATGTTCGACAGCCAAAGCAGCCTTCTTCAAACCCTGCAGGTTCATTCCCCGACTCAGACGCCGAGATCCCCCTTAACGACATTTGCTATAGCTGTATAACCACTTTCAAGCGCCCGGCAGAGGGTGCTGACGATGTACAATCACCCGAATCCGCCCAGAAACGATACGCGAACATCTTATCACAACGTGCGCCCGATGAATGGGAGTCTGCACCACAATCAGACATCGACATCATAACTGCACTGTTTCCTGGAGCCGGACATGGCGCTTTCCCCATGCTCGACATGTATAAAGTTGATATGTCCGAGTACAATGAGGACAAAGAAGTGACAGACCGCCGACAGCTCATGCTCTACCGTCCCATGAAGCCCATACCTAAGGACGACATTAACGGCCACATCGCGTGCCATGCCTTTGAGGCCGATAGAAATGGATTGATCATGCTTGCCAACCAGATGGGTTATGGCTTCAACATGGGAATGGCAGCAAGTCTCAGCTATTCTTTCTACGTGCACACCAACCCTGAGGATGCGGTAATGGATGGTGAAGGATGGTGGATTCAGGAGATCAACTGGCCCAGAGTCGGTGCCAGTAGATGCATGATGGAGAGCAGGATATGGAGTCCCGAAGGCAAGCATGTCGCGAGTGCTTACCAGGATGGCATGCTTGTGCCTGCTAGACAGCCTCTGCGGGTGAAACAAAACAAGCTGTAACTTACCTGTTGGATATAGAGTGCACTTCTACAGTATCATAAATTTTATAGACAATGTGGATAGATGAAAAACCGGGCTTCGATGCAAACAGCGTACGATTGTGTTTGCTTAGCATGGCATTTCTTGTTTGGGTGTGACGGGCGTAGCGTGTGGGTTGTTTACCTGTTGTCAGCTGTTTTTTGCTCGAGTGATTCAATCACTCTCTGTTACAGCTGTCAGCGGACGAAACTAGATCCTTTTAAGCCCTTGTCAGGCAGTCTTGCTCCCTCGCAGCTGTTCGGCACTGCCTGGATCCTGGCAGGGCCTGCAAGTGGATAATACTTGGCCATCAGTGCTATCCAAAAACAATAGCCATATCTAACACGGATCACGACGTCTATTACAATAACAAACGCAGCCCTTCACAGTCAACGTCTGCATTCCGTTGCTTCGCACCGTTATTTTCGCATACAGTGGGTGTTCCCGACCGCTTCCAATATAAACAATCTAACAAGTCGAACTCGAATTCAACTCGATAAGTAAGTAATGTTTATTTTTGCCTAGGCTTATAGCGTGGTGAAGCTTGCCGTTGTTTCCTTTCACTACCTCCTACTATCTAATATGTCACCTTTCAGAGCTTAAAAGTCTAACTATAAGCAGCAGCAAACTTCTCGGCGAGCATGTCATTTCAGCGGGCGTTGCCTGGTATGGCGGCCGAGCCACCAGCTCATTCTTCCCTTCACTCTATCACTGCTACCTCAAGGGACCGCAGTTTCTAGAAGACGCTGCAGACACCGTACGAGGCTATTTACAGGCTCAGCCAGAACAACACTACCTACATGTCCCCAGCTTCGCTACGAGGCGTCCCCGTGGAGCATATTGACGAGCAATCTGAGTATTGGGAGACCACATGGACTTCTCTGGACAAGTTTCTCGACCAAGAGGGCGAGGAGAAGGCACAGAAAGAGCACTATCAAATGCTCAAGAATCAAGGGGCCTACGACCCTGCCATACACAAGCGGGCTAAGCTTCACCAGGACAACATGAGTAAGCATGTCAAAATCAGGGAGATCTTCAGCGACGAGAGCCCTTATCACCCGAATCAGCTGGTATCGAAGCGTCACCTTCCACCCGAAGGTCTCTGCCAGAAAGAGATGATGTATCGAATTGCGGTCAAGATCTCTGATCTCAAAGTACTCAATAGCAAAGGTATTCTCAAAATGGACGCGTGGGATTTCCTCCGCTGGCGTATTGATATCCAGATCAACAAGAAGCTCAATCATGTCGGTGAGAGCGCAAAGCACTTTGTCCGATCTACCATCTTCAAGCTATTCGATCATCAGAACGGCTCACCTGCAGATCCTGTTATGCGTGAAGCTATTCTCTTGTCAGCTCAGCTTCAGAATCGACTGGCGAGCTTCAAGAAGCATGGTAATGAGATCCATGCGAGTACACTTGCTACTGTGGTTCAGAAATACAACAACAAAAACACAAACGCTGAAGACACTGGACGGAATAAGTGCAAAGGACCTGCTCAAGAGACCGTGATTAGGCAGCCACGTCGTCGAACAAGCCCGGCTAGAGCAATGGTGAGGGAGCGGCTGAAGATGGATGCTCGACAAGAGCGTCGTCGCCGATTGAAGGCGCAGGTTGGGACGTATCAGGGCGTCAGCGCATTTCGTGCTCAGAGATGAGGGTGATGGGATTTGACTGGGTATGATCGAATTAGTTCTGGGACTACAAATTTGGGAATGTTGCCTAGTTTTTGTTTATATTATCGCTTGGTTGCTATTTTTCCTGGGCGGTACCGCAACGAACGCCCCAGGCATTCGAGGTTTGACTAACGATGGGTACAAGCATGACAAGGCCTAGTGAGGGCCTGAAATGAATTTGAACAATTTTGTAAATAAACCATTCAATATTGGAGCAAAATGAAGCCATTGGCAGCCACATGAGCACTTGTCACCACCCTTACGTAGGGGATGGTTCTCCGTAAAAGCAGCTACAGGGAAATCTCACTCTCTTATTTTGATCCATAGAACGCTCAATCTTGTGGTTTGTCAACATTCGAGTACGTTCGGTTGTTATGGCCGGATGGATCTGTGACATCGAGCTTGATGTTATTTTACAAGACTGAAAGTAGCAGGTTGAGAATCAGATGCGAACAGTGATGTGCATGCAAAGTACCCTCAATAGCAGATCATGCTGCAAGATACTTTGGCTCAAAAATTTTGTGGGAACTCGGCCAATACCGTTAAGTCATTTGAGCTGACATGCAAATGAGCCGAGAGCTTCAATTGCTATCACGTGACATTACCGTGGGTCAGCGCCTGCCGGAATGGATCATTCGATCTCGAGGAAAATACAACTCACCACAGCTCGCCATCCCCAATTGCATCGCCAACTCGCTCGCATTGACGGCACCGACACCATGTTTTTGCAACGTTCTGCCATTGCTGCGGCCCGCCGCGCCGCTGTCTCTCCCGTCGTCGCCCACTCCTTCACCACCTTCATTCGCCGTACGCATAATTTCCCGCTCCCGACCACGACCCGCTGCGTCGTCCCGTTGCTGTTCCATGGACGCTTTCTAACGATATGCCACAGGTGAAGCTGCTAAGGGCCCTACCACTCCCAATGAGCAGGCCGCTGCTCTTGCCGGCACCACCCAGAAGAAGGTCGGCGATTACAAGGTTTTGAGCGGTACGTGTTTTGTGTTGTTCTTTCGGTAACCTCGGTTAGGGGGATTGAAGTCAATTGGATGATTGCGGGACGTCAATTGGTGGAAAGGTAGCTGACGATGTATTCTCCAATGCAGAGATCAAGAGCGAGGACGATATGTTCGGTCCTGGTGCTAAGCCCGGAAGCGTTCCTACCGATCTCGAGCAGGCCACTGGTTTGGAGCGTCTGGAAATTCTGGGTAAGATGGAGGGCGTCGACATCTTCGACATGCGCCCTCTTGATGCCAGCCGCAAGGGAACCATGGACAGCCCCATTCTGGTCCGATCCGCAGATGATGAGCAGTTCGCTGGTTGCACTGGTTACCCTGCCGACTCTCACGTTGTGACGTGGCTCCGCGTAAGTTTGATCCCACCCACAGGATTCCATGTCCGCCGAGCTTTTATAAGCTGTCGCTAACCTTGCAATATAACACAGGTCACCAAGGACCGCCCCATTGAGCGATGCCCCGAATGCGGCAGTGTTTACAAGATGGATTACGTTGGTCCTGAGGATGACCACCACGGCCACCACCACGGCCCCGAGATCGAGGAGCCCAAGACCTTTGCCGACTTCATCAAGCCCGAGTACCGATACCGATAAATCAATCCACTTGTAATTTGTACGGCTGAGGAGTGAGGGGAAAAACTTGTATTGAGGTCAACATGTTTTAAGTCGATAGACGGAGAGACGAACTATTCCACATGGAGAGGAGCAGCGGTTGTGTAGATTATGGTGCAACTATTTTCCATTTGTCTATTTAGAGGTCCAGTGAGATTTTCTGTGTGAAACTTCATGTTTTGATGTGCGTTGTGTACTAGCCAGGACTGATGGTTGCCCAATGGCAGCGGACTGCATACGATGACTCGCTCGCTCTAGACAACCGATGCTGGCCAGTCAGAGGCCGGGTAACTCTTTAATGTCGCCTATTGCTCTACAGCTTGGGGCAAAAGTCCTCATTTTGGCTGGCCACTGTTTGCACTGAAACCAAGGAGCACGAAACATACTTGGTGTGACCATTGAGAAGCGGTTCTCGGGCGACACCAGCTCGCGACACCAGCTCTAGCCATAATGATGACTTGTTTGCCTCGACAGAGCAGAAACTGTCTCATGACGCCAGCGGCGGCTCTTTCAGGTCTCATGGAGAAATTGTATCTCAGTGCTATCCAAAGGCCTGGTCGCTTGATCTTGTCGACGTGAACAGTACCCTGGTTTTTCAACCCTCATCCTCGTCAAAGCTCAATTTGATCTTCTTCGCCTTTTTCTTGACCTTTCTCTCGACTGGGGCGTCTTCTGTCGAGACACTTTCCTTGCCCTCCGCAGCATCCTTCTGCCCGGCATCAGAGGCGTCTTGTCCGATCACTTTGCCCACTTTGCGCTTTCGTGCCCCAATGGATGACTTATTCTCAGCATCCTGCTTCTCGACCTTCTCATCCGCCGGGGAAGCCGCAATCTCTGCACCGCTTTCGTCAGTTTTAGACTCGCTTTCTTTGACTGTACCGTCCTTTTCAACCTGAACATCTACCCTGTTTCCTTGCTCATCGACCACCAACGGGGCGTCTTCGGCCTCCTCGCTGCTTGACCGTTTCTTGACAGATCTTCGCTGGCCAGCTAGTAAGGGGTCGGGTCCAGTTGCGCCTCCAGCTTGAGCGTGGAGCCTTTGTAAGAACGGCGGCAGCGAAGCGTTATAGGATAGATTTTTGGAGGTGATTTTCTCAGGCATGGTGGTGAGTGACAGCTACTTGTCTAAGTTTGTCTTGGTTGATGTATACCAGAGTTCCGCTGTCATGCCGTACCTCGTTGAAGCTGAATGATTCTCAAGGCAATTCGAACGGACGATTTTGATTCCGTATCAGAGAACGCTACAAAGCCATGTCAACAAGACACAGTACTCAATATGGCATGTACATGGAGTTCCGCGATGAATGATGTTACATGCGCAAGGGTGGGAACGCTCACACACATCGATCGAGCATACGGAAAATCCGACCGCCTCCTGGCCATTTGCACTAACCTTATCTTGAGCCAAGAACAAAGCTTGACAGTGGCCAGAGCCAGGCTTTGAGATTACAAACTAGCCGGAAAATGTTTCAGACGATTGCGCGCCGATGATTGGCGGATGTCGGCGTGGAGCATCTTTTGGCTATTTCCTGGCGAGGTCACTGGTCACTGCCGTGTGTGCAAGGAGTGCTGCGGATGCGCCACTGACACCAGGCTGGTGCGCATGCTGGACACTGGAGGCACGGCGCGGCTCAATTGCGCAAGGTCCGCTGTTGGGCGGTGCAGCGCTGGAAGAAAAAAGTCTTTCCCCCTGCCGGGCCAATGGGCCGCTATCGACGTGCCAGTTCCTAGCACTGCATAAGCCAGATTGCCAAGGAGCACGCAGCACCTACTGCCGCGAACCAGCAACTCTGGCTTGGACTAGTCTGGTTTGGCTTGGTTTGGCTTGGTTCGGCCTGGTCGACACTGCACATCGCACTTTCGCTTTCTCTCCTATTGTCTCCAGGGCCCTGATTGACGACGTCCTTCTCCTTCACTAAGGGCATTTCCATCTCGATATTGCGACGAGAAACTTGTGCATTGATAGCTGTCAGTGTGCTCCGTCGCCTTGACTGCCTGGCGGTTGCTCACTGGAGTCTGCTGCGCCTACTTTGACGCGTTGCGTACGTTGTAGACGCTTCAAACTCGTCCACTTGCCGGCTTCGCTTTTCGCCAGCAACAGCCGCTTTTTGTCACTCGTTCATCCACGGAATTACCATTTCGATTTCTTTTCGATAACGACCAGCCGGTCGTCCTCCTTGGCGGCTACTGACTGACGAGATAGTTACATCTCCTGCGTTCATTTCTCTGCCACAGCCCTTCGTTGGTTGAGCTGCATCTCGCCTAGCCCCCTTGTCCCTTGCGATACATCACCAGTGTCCCAGCCCGACCAACCTGCCCTTTTGAAGTGCTTCCGAGTCGCGGCATACTACAGGACTCCTCGAAACTCGAAATCAACCCAACGTCAACGCCATTTTCTTAACACTCGGAGCTCTGCACTGGTTACCTGCTGCCAGGCAGCTTTGGCCTCAATCATGGATTTGATTCGAAGGGCTTCGAAGATGGCTCCCTCGACGCCGAAGCTACAGCTACCCGCCCACGATGAGAAAAGGGGAGCTACAAAGCGACCTACGCTCGCCTCAAGATTGGCATTTTTTCGACGGCCATTGAGGCTACGAGGCAACTCAACAGTATCCGTGCCATTAGGTGTCGTTCTCATCTTTCCTCTGCTCGTTGTCATCCTCATTCTGGTACTTTTCGTCCGACATCCCAGCTCGCCAGGAAGGATACTGATGCCTGCTGGCGCGCCACCTGCGATTCGGTAAGTCCAAGTCCGTCATTATGCTCGCCGCAAGGTACTTAGCTAACCGTTCGTGCGAAACAGAAAAATTAGTGAGAAGCACGACAAAGTCTTCGTTACTGGCTGCTTGGAGCCCGATACTAGCCAGCCTCGTGCCAACGCGACTTTTGTGGTTCTTGCCAGAAACAAGGAACTGGACGGTGTCATCCAGTCTCTGAAGTCGATGGAGCGACATTTCAACCAATGGTACCATTACCCCTATGTCTTTCTCAACGATGGTGAATTCGACGAGCACTTCAAGGAGACCGTACGAAACTATACCTCTGGTCCTGTAGAATTTGGCAGAGTCGGCCCTGATATGTGGGGTTTCCCCGACTGGGTTGACCACAAGGTTGCCAAGGAAGGTATTGCGAAACAAGGAGACGCTGCCGTCATGTACGGTGGGCTGGAAAGCTATCACTTCATGTGTCGATTCTACTCAGGGTGAGTTGACTTGATGGATAGGAAAGCAAGCTGAGATGTCCATGGCTAAAACAATCACAGCTTCTTCTACAATCACCCACTTTTGCTGAAGTACGAATGGTACTGGCGAGTCGAGCCCGAGATCACTTACTTCTGCGACATCACCTAGTACGTCGGATAGCCCCATCACTCGTCGAACCACTGTAGCTAACTGCAACCAGCGATCCTTTCCTGAAGATGATTGAGCACAACAAGACATACGGCTTCACGATTGCTCTCAAGGAACTTCGCGAGACCGTTCCCAATATTTTTCGATACGCCTCCGCATACAAGCGGCTCAACAACCTCACCTCCCAAGGCTTGTGGGAGATGTTCGTCGAGCCCAAGGACCCAGCTGAAGAGAAAAAGAAGGAAGAGCTACCTGAAGAAATTCTCAAGAACGATCCCGCCAATAACGCTCCTCCCAACATCGACCCCCAAGAAATGGAAGGAGAGAAGTACAATATGTGTCACTTCTGGTCGAACTTTGAGATTGCCAGACTCAGCTGGTTCAGAAGTAAGGAGTACAATGATTTCTTCGAGATGATGGATCGTAGTGGTGGTTTCTGGATGGAGCGAGTATGTTCACCCCCGTTGTTACTTGATATACATATGAGCACATGCTAACGAGCTAAACCAGTGGGGTGATGCGCCCATTCATTCTCTTGCTGCAGGCGCATTATTGGGAGTCAAAGACATTCACTACTTCCGTGATATTGGCTACAGACATACCACTATTCAGCATTGTCCTGCCAATGCTCCATCCCGTCAACTGCCTCGCACACCCTACCTTGAAAAGACGACACTAGATGAGAAGAAGAGAATAGAGGAGGACAAATACTGGGAGAACTGGGACGAAGTCAAAGAGAATGGCGTCGGTTGCCGCTGCCGCTGCGACACAGACATCGTCGATGTTGAGGGCAAGGAAGGTTCTTGTCTGGCTGAATGGGTCGACGTTGCTGGTGGCTGGGCTCCTTAAGTGGGAAACGAGTGTGCCGAAAGTCTGTCCGAGGTCAATATTTCAACTTGCTTGAAAATGACCAACAGCAGAAAGATTACAGGACGATTCTATGTGTGCCTCGTGCCAACGTGCAGACAGCAACCGAGTTTTGACGAGCCGCAATCCCATATTCTATGGGCTACGCAACCAAACCAGATTGGCCTTCATCCGGGTCCAGTACGTTGGCTAGATCTTTTCAACCAACGAGTTCCTAGACGGCCAAGGCGAGGGAAAACTCAAAGCAAACTGAGGCGGCGTTTTGTTACGTATTTGCAGCGCAAAGGGAGATTTTAATGAGCATATTTCGGTGTAAGGGATAGGATAGTTGGTACAGACATATGTCGGCTTAATTATGTGCCTTCAGTTTCAATGAGTGGGAAAACGATGGGCTTCACACTTTGGTCGCCAAGACTTAGAGATGGAACATGCATTTGTACTCTACAAGCGCAAGACATGAGTTGTCGTATTATACAGATCTGAGGACGTGGTACTTTTGGACATGTCATTAGCGAACAGTTTTACTAATAGCTGGGTTTGGTTTGGGTTCAATGATTCTACGTTTTACTGCGACCTTCAAGTCTCGAAGGGCAATAGTGCGCCGAGGAATCTTGCGCTCGGCATTTCCAAGTCTGGCACAAGAATAGTAATTATTTATTCCTGACATTGACTGTCATGTCACAACAGTGCTGTTCTGGCGCTTGGAGCCGTAGTAGAAGCCAGGATGGAAGCTCTGGACCCACAGCCAGCCTCAGGCACCACCAGTAGTCCGTCGTCGCAGTGGAGCACAGGCAATTGGACTATCCCAAAAATTCAGGAGCCTTCGATATACTTAAATCTTGGCCGACAATCCATCTCCATTGCCGCCATGCCTCCCCGATTTCTACCTCCAAGCACATCGATCTGCTGCCGAGCGACGTTGGCTGCGCCCGTCAGCTCCCTGACTGCGTGTCTGGCCGGTCTGTCGATACAGCAGACTCGCAATGCATCCATTCTCGGCAGTCTCGCCAACAACAAGGGCGCCATTCACCAGAAGAAGCGCCTAGGACGAGGTCCTTCATCTGGACACGGAAAGACATCCGGACGAGGTCACAAGGGTCAGAAGCAGCATGGCAAAGTCAATGCGTGGTTCCAGGGTGGTCAGACGCCCTTGGTTGTGAAGCATGGTCGTATGGGATTTACAAATCTGTAAGAAACGAGCCGAACTGAGAACCCGAGTTGGATGAATACGTACTTGGGTGACTGGGTTTTGAATACGTTGAGAAGCTAATTGTTCCTAAATTTAGTCGCGCACCGAAAATGTCCGAAGTAAACCTCGACCAGATCCAAGAATGTATCAACCAAGGCCGTCTCGATCCCACCAAGCAAATCACACCGAAGGAGCTCATCGAGAGCAGACTAGTCGGCAGCGTCAAGGACGGCGTCAAGATTCTCTCCCGTGGATCAGAAAGTCTGAAACAGCCCATCGATGTCATGGTTTCGCGAGCCTCAGCCGGCGCCATTGCTGCCATTGAAGCAGCGGGGGGCAAAATCACGACGAGATACTATACCAAGACGGCCATCCAGCGCTTACTGAAGGGCGAGTCGGTCAACACAGATAAGCCCCTGCCTGTGGGCAAGGAGCACGTCGAACCTATTCTCGCGGAGGCAAGGAAGGCGCCGTTCCGATACAGGTTGCCTGACCCGACGAGTCGTGAGGATATCGAGTACTATCGTGATCCGGCGCACAGGGGCTACTTGAGCTACCAGTTGGCTCCAGGCCAGTCGCCATCGTTGTACTTTAAGGTTCCTGGGGAGCAGAAGATCAAGAGCGCGGCCAAGGCAGAGAAGAAGGTGACTGAGGAGACTTTGTGGTGAGGGACGAAGTCTGACAGACGGCATGTACTATCATCTTTGTATTCAATAAGAATTGTGTATATATCACAGGAGCAGTAGGGAGCAAAAACATTGTACAGGCATTGATATGGGCTTGGAATCTTTAAAAATGACATACATATGGTTTTGTTTGTCTGATTCCGCATGGTGGCCCTTTCTGATGACTCTGTGGTTGTATGCAGGCTGGCTAGCAACAGGGTGCAGCGAACGTGTCAACACGGCGGCCCCTGGTCTCGGTGCGGCTTTAGCGCCTCCCATCCGTCTCTCCGCCTCCAGTCTGGACCTCTTGGAGCTATCAGGCAGCTGAAAGCGTCCCGCAGAATGACATCCGGGCCACGGCCTTGCAGCACACACGCGCCCGTCATCCTCCTACGCCTCTTCCCATTGTAGCCGCCTTCACTTAGCATCGTCATCGTTGTTTTTACCTGCTGCTTGCTCTTCTGCTTTCGCATTCTCCCGAGAGCTTTCCTCTCGTTGCTGTTGCAGGGGTGTCGCGCTGTGAACGAGACTCAGCAGCGCGGTTAAGCTGTGCGACGGCTGATCGAGCTTCCTTGGCTAGCACGACCAGTTACGAATCGTTGACGACAGCACCCTAACGGCTCGTCATCCCGCGACCACATCCTCGTCTTATCAAGTGCGCGACGCTTCGTGGTCCTGCACTCACAACGACAGACCGACCTACCTCCTCACGCTTCGCAACTAATTGGAGCCGGACAGTACGATTGAACAGCATTGATTCGGGCCATCAGTCTCGCATCATCGTCCCTCTTCGGCACCTCCCCCACCGAAGAGCGCGATGCTCAGCCTTCCACGCCGAGCCGTAACAGTAGAACTCGAGGCGGCGGCGGACTCTTCGACGAACCTTCACACAAAGCTTCATCAAATAGCTTGTTTGATGATGGTAATACCGGAGAAGACAGCTCTTCATCGCCATGGGACATGCCAACGCCAAGAAAGCAGAAAAATCGCGCCGAGATGATTCGCAATCTGCTGCCCGCCTCGGACGTCCCCGACAGCTACATCGAGACGTTTGATGCCATTGTTCGCGAGGAGGGGAGCTCTGGTCGCATCCAGGCCGGCGGGATTGCCAAATTATTTGCCAATGCTCGTCTTGGTCCCGAAGCTCAAACGCGCATCATGTCGCTCGTCGCCCCAGGCGATGGGTCTGATGTGTCACTCGGGCGAAACGAGTTCAACGTCCTTCTAGCCTTGGTGGGCTTGGCGCAGGAAGGCGACATTATCAGCCTTGACAGTGTCGATGAAAGACGACGAAGTGAGTTCGAATCCTCTTTTACGTGATTTCATTTTTTTGGGGGCTGGTCATCTGTTTCTTTTTGGCACTCTTCCTCCCCGTTCCTTCAATTCCTGTCATTTGCTCTTGCTGTTCCTCTGGTGTACTTGCCAACCTTGCGCCAACCATGCACGCATCATGTGCACGGAGTGGGTTTGCAGAGTGGCAACTTGCTGTCACCAGAACGATGCAAATCTGCAACCATGATTTCGATTGTCCAGAGCTTGACCCGGTAATAATGTTCAAGTGTTGTTGAATTGTTGATTGATTGCTTTCTTGCCTGGCATGTCGTTATCGCAGCTTAATCACCCTGTCACATCGGTGGGGACGCAACGCAGCTAATTTATCGTCATTTTGCTTTCCACTTAGACATCCCCCAGCCCAAGCTCCCCGGTCTCACCGCCGAGCCAGTGCTGCCTCCAGTAGCCGAGCAAGCCGCGAAGCCGCCGCAAAAGCCTGACGATAGCCAGGTTCAGGCCGAGATCCAAGAGCAACAGGTGCAGCAGAGCCTACGCAATCAAGAGGTTTTGGCTCGAGAAGCTCATACCGAGCCATCGCAGCCCAAGCTGCTCCGGCCAGCTATGGATGATCCCGAGGTACACAAAGGACATGACCACTCAAAAATCAATGGCGCTAGCAGACATACTGGAACGAATGGACGAGGCAGCTTTCACGATTCACCGTTCACCAATATCGCCGACCAGAGCTTAAGCCAATACGCGTCGGCGGATCGATTGCCCTCCTCAACTCACAGCGGCCGGTCAGGGAGCGATGCCATTCAAGGACCCGGCGGCTGGGGCTACTTTGGGGCTCCCAATGCCTCGCCCGGTGCAGGGGCTTTCAACGACAACTCTCACAATATCACACCTGGACCAGCAAACCCATTCGGGGGAGATGGTGGCATCGACCGCACACCAGGGCGCGACCCTCCCACCACAACCGTACGAGCTACGAGCGGACGAACGGGTTCAAGTCTCGAGGAGAACATTGTCGTGACATTGATGCCCGGCAAGGAAGGCATGTTCATGTTCCAGCATCACAATTACGAAGTCGCCAGTCAACGTCGTGGAAGCAAAGTCATTCGCCGATACAGTGATTTTGTCTGGCTCCTCGACTGTTTACACAAGAGATATCCTTTCCGAGTGCTTCCTCTCTTGCCGCCCAAGAGAGTCGCCGTCAATGGGAACCACCTCTCCAACGACGGCTCGTTCATCGAAAAGCGGAGACGAGGGTTGGCTAGGTTCTTGAACGCTCTTGTACGACATCCCGTTTTGAGCCAGGAGCAGTTGGTGGTTATGTTCCTCACTGTGCCTACTGAACTAGCTGTATGGCGTAAGCAGGCAACAATCTCGGTGCAAGACGAGTTCACCGACAAGGCACTGCCACCCGGTCTTGAGGATTCTCTGCCACCCACTTTGGAGGAACTCTTCTCCCGCACACGTTCGGGCGTTCGCCGCTCGGCCGAGCTATACATCAATGTCTGCAATATCATGGATCGCCTGGTCAAGCGAACCGAAGGCGTTGCGGCTGACCATGCGCGCATTGTCATGTCGCTAACTTCCCTCGCGGAAGCTTCTGCAGACACGTATGCTACCGACACCAACGAAATTCCCTTATTGAATGACGGATTAACCGCCATGAGCAAGCATTTGAGCACATATCAAGCTCTCTTGGAGGATGAGAGCCGCGGCTGGAATGAAGGTGTACTGGAAGACCTGAAGCGTCAGCGAGACTCGCTGGTCAGTGTACGGGAACTGTTTGACCGCCGGGAGAAGCTCGACAAGGACAATATCCCGTATCTTGAGAGGAGGATTCAAACCAACGAGACCAAGTTGGCCAACTTGCGATCCAAGCCTGAAGGCACGGTCAAGCCGGGAGAGATTGAGAAAGTAGCAGAGTCTATCATTAAGGTAAGCCTCCTGATGCTTTCGCCCCTGTTCACTCAGAGGCCGTTGTATCACCATCAAGCGTCGAAAGCATACTGACGGTTGTATTTTTTTTTTTTTTTTTCTGCCTACAGGACAAGGAATCTATCGTTCAGCAACATAACCGATCCATTTTTGTCAAAGAGTGCATCCGAGACGAACTTGTGACTTTCCAAAGCACTCAGTACCACGTCAGTCGGTGGAATCAGGACTGGGCTGGCGAACGAGTCAAGTATGCCGAGATGCTTGCGGACAACTGGCGACGCCTGCTCGACGAGCTGGAGGGCATGCCACTGGGCGAATAGATTCTACCAAAGCTGTGGTTGAGCACGAAATGAGAAGCCCATGGTCATTCTTTGGCGAGTGTTTTTCAGCAAATTGTGTGTATCAACGTCTCATTATTTCTTTATTCCGGAATCGTATCGCGAAGCAGGGAGCATTATACATTGTATGTTAGGAAAGGACGGTTGGTGTCGGAGAGACAAGTCCGGTGGCAGTTGGTGCGGCAAGCATACCCTTGTGCGTTTTTTATCTCTGTTCCGTTCCCATAATAGCGACGAAATTGTTTGTTGTATCCTGTTTGCCGTTTTTTCGTGTAATCGCATTCACAAGCATAGGCACACGCATATAATACACAGCAACGCTTATACTTTGTCACCTCGAATTTCATTCCGACATGGCGTTAGACTTTAGAGTATGTATCCATATATGCCTTTCCTCTCCATCCTTAGTCTCCATCCTTGACCACTCCTCACCAACCATCGGTCACGGCACCGTGACTCGCATCCCCCACGAGCTTCGCATATTTTGCCAAAACACCTCTCTTGACTCTCCGCTCCGGCGCCTTCCAAGCAGCCTTCCTCCTCGCCATCTCTTCGTCGTCAACGTGCGCATCGATGCGATTCGTCACCGCATCAATAGTCACAGTGTCGCCATCCTTCACGAGCGCAATCGGTCCACCGGCAGCTGCTTCGGGAACGACGTGTCCCACGATGAAACCATGCGAAGCACCACTGTATCGTCCGTCCGTCACTAGCGCCACGTTGTTTAGGCCCGCGCCCATGATGGCCGCGCTGGCACGAAGTTGCTCGGGCATGCCTGGGCCGCCCTTTGGTCCCTCGTAGCGCACGATGAGAACGAGGTTGCCGTCCGACTGCTTGATCTCGCCTCTTGAAAGGGCGCCGTTGAGGTCCTTCTCGCAGTCGTAGACGCGTGCTTTGCCCGTGAAGGAGAGGCCTTCCTTGCCGGTGATCTTGGCGACGGCGCCGCCTGGGGCCATGTTTCCTCGCAGGATGCGGATGTGGCCTGTTGGTTTGATGGGGTCTTCGAGCGGCCGGATGATTTGCTGGCCTGGATCCAGGGAGGGCCAGTCCTGGACGTTGTCGGCGAGGGTCTTGCCTGTGACGGTCATGAGGGAGCCGTTGATGAGGCCCTTTGCGATGAGCATCTTGAGGACAGATGGGGTGCCGCCGATTTGATACAGGTCTTCCATGAGATATTTACCGCTGGGGGCGAGATCGGCAAGGAAGGGAGTGCGGTCGCTCGCGCGCTGGACGTCGTCGATGGTGAGATCGACGCCGGCCGTGTTGGCCATGGCGAGGAAGTGCAGCACGCCGTTTGTGGAACCGCCGAGGATCATGGTGAGAACGAGGGCATTCTTGAAGGCCGCGCGGGTGAGCAAGTCGCGCGGCCGGATGTCCTTCTCCATGGTCGTCTTGATGACCTGGCCAGCGCGCTCGCACTCGCGGCTCTTCTCAGGCGACAGGGCCGGATACGACGACGAGCCGGGCAGGGTGAGTCCCATGGCCTCGATGGTCGTGGCCATGGTGTTGGCCGTGTACATACCTCCGCAGGCGCCGGCGCCGGGACACGCGTGCTTCTCGATGTCGGACATGACGTCGGAGCTGCAGCGGCCGGGTTTTCCTGTGTCCGTCTTGGCCTGCAGCTTGCCATATGTGTACGCCCCGGACGCCTCGTAGCAGGTGCTAATGCTGACGTTGCGCTCCAGCAGCTCCGAGTGGCCCTTGCGGATCGCGCCGCCGTAGATCATGATGAAGGGCCGGTTGTGGCGTGCCGCCGCCATGATGACGCCCGGCATGTTCTTGTCGCAGCCTGGGATGGAGATGTTGGCGTCGTGGTGTTGCGCCGAGGTCACTGACTCGATGGAGTCGGCGATGAGCTCTCGCGTTTGCAGCGAGAATCTCATGCCTTGAATGGAGATCAGCTTCAATGAACGGGAGGTGTGTTTAAAGGGGGTCTGTGATACATACCGTCGCCACCCATGGTGATGGCGTCAGAAACACCGACCGTGTTGAACTGCCATCCTAGCATTCCTTCTCTCTCCACGGCGCCTTTGACGATCTTTCCAAACTCAAGTACTTAAGTTGTGTTAGTTATACTCCTTCTTCCAAGTCGTATCATGCCACAGCCGAGTGTCATTCTATAAGTCGACCAAAAAGTCCAGTAGTGAGACTCACAATGTGTGCTACAATGCCACGTTAGTTCAACACGCCTTTCAACAGATTGCTTAATGCTTCTAAGAAACGTACTTGCATGGATTACCCTCCCACCACACAGTCGCAATGCCCACCTGCGCCGCATTCTTCATCATCTGCTCATTGGGAACACCAGCTCCGTAGAGCATAGCCTGGAACCCGTCTTATCATCAGCTTATGCCACATTTGGAAAAAAAAAAAGAAAAGCTGATGCTTGAAATATTGTCAAAGTCCAAAGGGTGAGTTCGATGATACGCACCTGAGCTCCAGGAAAGTCATGTTCCCTCGTCAACACCGTAGACCAGCGATTTAATGCACCGCCCGGCGGCAATGTCTTGAACTGGATATAGTCGGGTGACGACTTGGGATCGTGGCCAGGTATGGCTGGAATATTAGACTGTCCTCCCGTATCTGCCATTGCGAATTGACTTTTCTCAATGTGAGACACTTTCACAGACCCCTGGGGAATTTCACACGATTAGTTCGACTCTGTAATGAAAGACAAGAGGTAGGCTTCCGGTCCCAGATAGTAAAGTTAAGAAAATCATAAGCTGCTTATACCCCGATCTACAGCTGCAGCGGACAGAACCCCGATGGCCGGCATATACGGGGTTTCCCCCATCCATGTTTGCCAAAACCCCGAACCGAACCGCCAGGGATTGGACTTCGGCTGAAATCTTGCATGGTTGAAAAAACATCACTGGCATGACGGACAAGAACATGTGACAGGACGAAGTGTCTGGTTCTCAATGATTGGGCAGACCAGGCTGTGAGATGCGAAAATGCACGATAGCAGAACTCAAGACGGAACAAACTTACGAGGATGAATTGACACTTAGTCAGAGTCAAATATGCTTACAGCCTTCAGAGAGAGCATAATGTTCGAGGAAATCTGTGAGAACAAAGTTTATGTATATAATGGGACAAAAAAGTAACGCAGTGCCCCTCACTCAAAAGATGTCAACAGAAAAGAAACACAATTTAGCAAATCGTCAGTCCACAATCCAAAATACGAGCCTCTGCTTCTCCGAGAACGAACCCACAAGAGCCTGAAATCGTGGTTGAAGCAAGCTCCCCCGCACTGAGAACAGCTACCTTAGCTCCATTCCCGTAACCCCCCCCCGATCCACCTGATGAAGCGTGAGGCGTCCCGTGGTCGAATGGACATGCGTGCTTTGGCAATAAACCCATCTGTTGCCGCTTGTTCTGAGTGCTGATTGCTCCGCTTGTCGGGCCACGCTACCGACTTCGGGGCTATATGCTCCGAGACATCAATGGCGGGACGAGCAATGACAGAGATGCGTGAACTGTTGAGGGGACTGCTTCGGCTTTTGATGGCTATTGCTCTCATCACTCGCCGTACAAGCTGGGGCTTCTCTGGAACATGGCCTCTTTTACGTCTTTTTGATTAATAAGCAATAGAGATTCAGATGCAGGTGCAGGTGCAGGTGCTCGTTCTTTCGAATTATACACTACAAGTAACTTTCCGTGTTGCTGCCGCTTCCTGCCATCATGAGACATAAGACCGTCGTACTCCATTTCCGTAACCTCATATCTTTCCAGGTTATACCAAAACAACCAAGCGCAGAATTCAACTGTTCAAGCAAGGAAACTATCCGCCGCCATGTTACCGCCTCTCATAACGATCAAGCCTGGTGGTCAAACGCATTCACTGCCTAAGCGCCTTATACGGTCTTCCATAAATCTCATATTCATCCATGAATTCAGTGAAATCGTGAGTCGTTGTCATCATCGAGAATGGACGATATCCTTGTCTTTTCATGAGCAGAGAGCGGCCTGTATGCTCTGCGATCTTTGTCGGGACTGGCAATGGGTGTGATTGGGTTGCTGTTGCTATGACTTTGACTTTGATTCTGACTGTCAATTTGCTGGCAACATGCGCCAGACCGCCACGCTTGTTCCAGCACCGTGGGAGAAGCGTTCATGCCGTAGTGATCGGCAACGACTGTCCAAAACGCGTTCTTGTGCACCTCATATATGGCACGAAGTCGAGGCAGGTCAACATGAGCTGGTGTGTATACTGACGTTGACGGAGGTGACAGCCGCGATGTATCGAGACGGAGCGGCGGCGCAGCGGGGTGGTACATCGACGGGCTCCCATGTTGATGAGACTGAACAGGAGGTAGTGTCTCGTGGGATATCTCAGGGGTGGCCATGGCATATCGAGGCAAAACCTCGCTGACTTGCTGAGAATACGGAAGTCCCTCTGGCTTGGGCAAGATTGCGGGCAATCGCGGTGATCTCTCCACAGACATGATCCGTGACAACTGCATATCGTCGTTGACTGGTTTGAGAAGGTAATTCCCGCTGACCACAGACGGCGACAGAGATCGAGTGTCACCTCAGTATACCGGGCTGGAGGATGAAGTCGCCTGGTTCGGGGATGGATCAGAAGAGCCAGAGAAGCAGGATGCGGTGCGTTTACGTCTGGTGCTTCCGTGAGACAGTTGGTGATAGTGCAGGCGGCAAGCAAGCTCCGTCTTGTTCAAGTGTGCTGCTATATGCTTGTACGGCATTTTTTGGAGTCGAGTCTGAAGAAGGTAGGCTTCCTATACGACAAGAAGCATGATAAGTATTCGTATTGCATCGCACGGGTAAAGTGAGCAGACATACCTCATCCTCTCTCCATGCGCGCCCACTTCCAGTCAACGGCGTCTTCCTGTTCTTTGTCACACCATTTTCATGGCGTTGCATGGCGTCCTTGATCGGTGTATACACTGATTGAACTTGGACCACTTGTGTTCGAGACATGGCACCCAAGGTCGGTCTTTGAGTGACGATGCAGTATCACCGTGCTTTATCCAACCAAGGAAAAAAAAGGAGGTAAGATCTTTTGTTCTGCGAGTCGATTAATACTGTTCGTATCTCTTCGAAAGGATCTCCTCGTTGGTCCTCTTGTGGATCCGAAACGTCGTCGAGATAGTCGTTATTAAACACAACCGAGATGGCAAACCAGGCCACTTCACGGTCGGTCAGTGGGAGTAGCAACGTATTGTCTTGTGAATAAGATTTCTCAAGTCCAGTCTGGTGACGAAATAAATGAAATAAAGCAAATGACAAAAAATTGTCCTCGAATATTATCAATACGATGGTGAAGATGTGATTTTGGGTAACAGAAAAGGAGCGGCAGCGGCCTAGCCAGTTGGGTGTTTAAGGAAAGTATAGAGCTGGCAGCGAAATAAGAAGAGAATGACGAGAGAAAGAAAGAAAGAAAGAAAGAAAGAAAGAAAGAAAGAAAGAAACGACTGGCAGAACAAATTGTGCAAAACCAGAATTTTTCGTTGATATAGTCTAAGGGAAAGGGAAGGGAAAGGGAAGCCATGGCAAAGTCAAGGCGGCTTGCGAGCAAAGATATAGTACTGTACTGTACATCCGCAGGAATAGAAAACAATACGCTGCATCAACGGGATGGATAGGTAAAACCACTAGCAGCCATGTTAAATCCGCGGCTAGGCGCCTGGTCCTGATGTTCCCAGTCTGCGAAACAACTTGACGGTGGTGTTCCGGATCTGGGACATCGTCGACCGGGGTCCCTGTCAGTCTCAAAATCTAGCCCTGTTACATCTCAGTTCTGCTATCCACTCTGCGACAATGGGACATGAGCATAACGTTTTGGCCTGATCCTCATCCTCAATCCCGCACTCATGACCTGTTGAAAATCTCATCGCCGACTCGCCTATGTGGACTCGTCAGGTGGAGAGCAGGTTCCAATTCGTGGACCAGCGCTGGCTTTTCCGGATGAGGCTCTTCCTGCAACACTCGTCTAATTGCACTGCCCGATACAGATCCTCCATGTTCCCGCTGCATGCGATGAGTCGCACGGCTCCTCAACAAACATTCAAGGGTCGCACTGCCTCGTGTATTGAGCCCTATGCACTATGCAAGCACGAGTTGCACGAGTTTGGCCAGTTCGTTTCTGGTCATTTCTAAGCTGCGAATGTGCCTGTCGGCTCTCCTGGGCACGAAAGGCACAAGAAGTAAACGATTCTCTGATGATCCAGCCACAAACTCCCATCGTGTCGGCAATGTCGCGTGCAAACATGGCAGATTGCGACGGTTGAAGCGTGCAGGCATTGCCACGGTAGCTCACGAAACGCCGCTGTTGATCCGAAAGTCAAACGGGTTCGACGCTCGTTCAGCTTGGCATCTGAAGTTCGTCATTCAATGGCGTCGTGTGACTGCCACGGCGACCACGCCACAGCTGCGACCGCTATTTGGCCCTGTTACAGACGGGCGGCTGTGTTCGAGGTTTTAGACTCCTGGCTGGAGTTATTAAACTAGTGCCCCTGGCATATCGTGACGTTCGCCTGTTACCCCTGTCAGCCCGCTCCCACCGCCGCTGGTCACAATCACTTCGGTTCGAGTCTTGCCCAGAGGCTATTAGATGATACCTCCCTCTGTAATGCGAGACTCCCATCCGAGAGGCGTTTGGTTTGGAATTGCACATTGAAACGCAGGCACCGTTTCTTATGCTGGCCCTCTGCTCCATCCCAGGCTGTGCAAGCGCATATTGTGGCTCGCACGGCGCTTGCGACGCAGTTGCAACGTTCTCATTGAGGCCGCAGTTCAATATGACAGTGTTGTACACATGTTCTGTTGTCCAGTTATGAAAGATGGGACTAATTGTCATGATTGAAGCGTGCTAGTCATGAGGTCGAGTGGAATTGCGGCAGCCGTGAGAAGATTTTGCCGTCCATGAATCAGCCGCCTCTTCTGGCCTACTTCTCCCAAGAAGACTGCGCAGTCCAATGGTTTTACCGGTACAGTCGAGTAACAATACAGTACCATCCGCTCTTTGTTGTTGTTCAGGTCGCCTAGTCTGTGCAAAGTCCTCGCGACGTCAAAAGGCTGTCTAAGATCTAGTGGAACAAACTGAGTCCCTGGCTAAGCGCCACAGAGCATGTTCGGGCCACCCTGGCTGCAGCGTGGCAGGGTTCGGGGATCCCTTGAAACCCACTAGCAGACAGGCACAATCTCAAGTTCGTATCAGCATTGACGCAGATTGAGAGACTTCGACGTGTCGACGAGTCTGAGGTATTTGTGAAACTCGCTTTTTCTTTTGCAAACAACTTTATTCTGTTTACCGTCTTTTCGTCCCATTCTTTCGCCACTCCGGCTATCATATTGACCTTCGTTTTATTTGTTTTGTTTTTGCTCCTCTTCTGTATCATCTGGGTGCGCCATCATCAGTAATTCCGCGGTAACGTACGCATGCCGGCCGAGTGAAACGAGCCTCGACCGTCCAGTCTGTAATGGAAAGCGAAAACATAGGTCTTGGCATATGAAGACTCCGAGTTGTTTCCTGCCTATAGAACCATGTAGGTCGTGATCGCGATTCAATTGCCATCCCCGTGCTACCGTTCTCTGGTATATTCGTCGTCATCATGCATCAAGACATCATTTACATCTCCCAAACTGGAGTTGGCGTAGTATGAGCTGAGTGACGAGAAAGAACCAATCAACCAGATTCAGCCCAAGCACCCGCATGTGAGCAGTTCCGATGTCCTGATGACGAGTCTGCGATCATGATGGAACCCGATCTGTTTCAACGACCCATGCGGAATGAGCTGGTTACTTGCTGGAGCATGAACAATCCGCGCACATTATCCACTGGCTAAATTCCAAAATCGGCTTCGGCATGAACAATCATTATGCTGCGGTAATGATCTGTGGCCTGTTACTCCATACTCCGATCTGCGTCTCTCAAGCCTGATAAGCACATCAGACCATGCACAGAAATTCAAGCGTTCAACCAGTGGTTCGCGGTTTGCGTTTTTGGGGAAAGCTTGACGAAACTGATCATCTGCCGTTTTATAAGCGAGCATTTGTTCGTCTCATCATGCTTTGAATTTGGCCCAGTTGGATACCCACTCGTTCCACTTGCCTTCCCATTACATATATAGCGATTTTGCGAATCCTCGCGGTATCCATATGTATTATACAGTATCTAGCATGTGATTGAAAGTCCGCACTTGATTTGGTGATAAAGCCTGCGTAAATCTGCCGACATGTTTTGTGTAATCCGCGTCGTTGAGACTTGGCCGTAATTACACTGCTTCGCGCCTGGATTTTGCGTCGAGGTGATGAAATTTTAATTTTTTTTTTTTTTTTTCGTCTGACAGTCCAAACTTATTGTGACAACATCCGAGTGGAGAGGCCAGTGTCTTATATATCGCTGACGAATACGTAGGACTTCCTCAAGATCACGGGAAAATACCTCCTTTGATCCGGATCGTGCTTTCGTCGGAACAAATGACACATATCAATTCGACGGAGCCGTAATCAAAGCCTTGATGACGAAATCGGTAACAAGTACTTTTGGTGCATTCAGGTTGATGTTCGTCGGGTTGGGGCTTTAGCAGATTTTCTTCGAGAGACCTGTATTATATGAGGTACACACTGCCCAAGTGTTTCCATCTGGCATGGGGCTGGCCTAAAAGCGGCTGATGTACCGTGGTTGTGGAGCTTGTCAATCGGATGCGGTTGTGGCACCCAGAGATCAATAAAGCGATCTGGCTGACAGACGCCCACCCATGTAGCAGTACTTGACTCAAGACTGCGGCAGATATAAGGGCAGTGGGAAGAGATTCGTCGACACTTCGGATCGCGTTACCGAACATTGATGAAGTAGCGCATAGACCACCACAGGTTGTGAACTACCGGCTGACCCGAATCGCGGTTTTTGTAGACGAAAGGCCACGCAAATGGAGCGACAGGTCTTGCCGTGTCCGGCTGCTTCGTAGCCGCGGGCCTTCTTGCCTCGACTCTTGTCATTGCCTCGTCATAATCAAGGCGCTGGAAGCGCGGCGCCTTCAGGCAGACGCGAAGCTGGTGCTTGTTGGGGTTCTGAGGAAAGACCACCTTCCGGTCCGACGAACATGGCAACGCAGTCATTACGCTCGCAACTGCTCACTGTGTACTCCGGAGTGTTATGAATATTTGGCCAATTCAACATACCTGGCCGAAAATTTCTACCGTAAACGTTTTCATTTTTATACTCCAAATTGCCTACCTAGGTACTTAGGTAGGTATGTGTGATAACGTATCTCTCAAATAGGGGAAATTCGGCAATTTCAAGTCTGGCCAGATAATTAGTTCTGTCGCTGACTACAATATTGGCCAACGCGGATTGCCGAACTCCGTCTCTCAGAGGCGGGTGCTTCCAGTGATGACCATTGCACCCTGCTAAACGCTTGCAAAGTGCACAGTTGTCCATTTCATATCGACTGAAAGTCCTGCGTCGTCGTCAAACGAGGTGTAGCCAAGATCGTGTTCCCGAGCTTCTGCTGCCGGCGCGACCGGGTGATGACTGTGCAAACCAGCCTTCTCAATTGTTTCCGCCTGCCCAGATGGACGGAATACCTACCGGGTGTACCTTGGCACAAACTTTGTACTGTACGCAGCAACGGTGAAGCGGGACCGAAGTAGAGGGCTTGAGGAGAAAACAACCGTCGTTGATTGGACAGGAGCTCGCCATGTTCCATAAAACGCACCGCTTTCAGGTACTGTACGGACACCCATGGATTACTTGTTGGCTGCGGCCTCGAGCTCTGCCTCACGCTCCTCACAGCTACGCGTGGGTTGCCGACTGTGCACTGTGGTGGCAGAAAAAGCGCTGCACGTCCAAATCGTCGACCGCCCGCTCCACGCACACCAAGCTCCAACCTGGAGCTACTTGTGCTTGAAGTACTCTTCGCCGTCCTGCTGAGATCTCCCTCCCATCGGAACCTTGCCTGTAGCAAGCTTGTGCTCTCTGGGATCCACCGCGCTGCTCATCAATTTGAGATATCTCATCCAGCTTCATTCGGCTACCTCAACATCAGCGTCGTGCAAAGGGCTCAAGGAGAGCACTTCACCGGCCCGGTGATTGTGCTCTGAAGTTTTCGTCTGTGCTGGCCTCTCGAGCTGCCTCGCCCAGCCTCTCTTTCGGCAAGCATCGCCCAGCATCGCCCAGCATCGCCACCCGTCAGCTGCATCCATCCTACTCTGCTTGAAAAAAGGCAAGCTTCAAAAAGAGGTTCTGCTGGCAAAACCAACACGTTTGCTTGGGATCTGGACTCATCATTGCCGCCTTTCCAATTCGTCGTCGAGCTCGTCCAACACAGGCACTCACTATTTCTCTCACGTTCCTCGTCATTTGGCACCAGGGAAGCTTCCCACCTCTCACAGCCTTTGTCTTTCGCGGACTTCGTGAGCCCACACCCTCAACACACTATCAGGCCATTGGACCATTGGCAGCCTTGGGTCCTCGCCCAGGTCAATCAGAGCTAAGCAGGTCCAACAGACCAGGCTAACCAGCCTCCACCACTAATCCGCCCCTCCAGCCGGCGGCCACCCGAATCCGTCAATTACCTCGACCTGCCCAGTTCTCGAGGCGCAGAAACTTGTATTACGCAAACCCGTGGCTCTGCCTGTCCACACCAGATCCGAGCCTCGGACCACCTGTGTAACTTTGACTTTGTCTCTGTCAAAAGGACTTTCACTGCGCCGGCGTGCCGCACCAGAGCCAACAGACGATCATTGTCAACGAACTCGCATCTCGCCAGCAGGTTCGCTGAAGAGCAACTTTACCTGTGAGTCCCTCAATTCCGTTCTTCCCGCCGCCTCTTTCGCTGCGACGCGCGTGCATCCTGCTCCAGCGCGCGGCGAATTGAGCCTGTTTCAATGCCGCCAGCCATGAGCGAGCTGCGCGCGTTGGAAGCTTTCGCAAAGAGCTGTCTGTGGCTACACCAGCCGCGTCGCTGCAGGCGGACCCATATTTGTCGCCGAATGTCCCGCCTCGCAATCAGAGATACCTGACCTGCGCGCGCACTGCTTCGTCTTGCCTTGCGTTGGCCATGCCTTGGCGTCCTTTCGTTCTTGTTTCTCTCTTTCTTCTCAGTAGTGAATACTAATGAAATTTGCTCTTGTCACATTCAGATCATGGAGCAGTGGCAGGTCGGCCCCGTGCCGGAGTACGTCTACGCCAACTCTACCCACCCACCAAACGACATGCAGTAAGTACCGACGACCATCTCTTGTTTCTGGTACCTGAGCCCATCTTCAACTACATCTACCACTCCCTTACCAGCAGATGGCCTTTTTTCCTTCTCATCTACTTGGCCCTGTTCTTCGTGTTCCTGTATCTCCCTAGTCTTCCCCCAAACCTATAGCTGCTATTCCCATCACTCTTCGTCAGCTTGATGATGGGTCCCCGTTGCCAACCATGTTGATGCCCCGTCGATTGCATGTAGTTGGAACAGAGGCGTTCTTGCAATCGAAGCGTTCGCCATGGCTCCCCTCAAGCCCCATTCCTCATGTATCATCGTGGAGCGCCGCGATAGCTGTCTTGCCAGAATTGCATCATTCAAACAACTTGCGATGCGTCTTCGAGTGCTAACCGCGTACCACGCAGCAACCATCCTTATCAGACGGACATGTCGCGCCGGAACGATCAGCGCATGGAGTTTCCCTATGGTACCCCTCAACCAAACATGGCACCTCAGCAGCAGCAGCAGCAACACCATCCCACTCCTGTTCAACCGCCGATGAGTGTCCCCCAGGCTGCCAACGCCGCGGGTGCTCAGCAACAGTCTCAAGCCTCGACCCCGGCGCAACCAAGTCGCCAGCGAAAGCGACCTGCCCCTAATACTGCGCCTTCGCCCGCCACAGCCGCGGCTACAGTTCCCGTAGCAGCAAGTCAAGTTCAACCACCAGTCCCGAACATCGCCGCTCCTCAGGCTGCAGCTCCTCCGCCTCAGCCGCCTGCTCCGGCACAGGATGCTAATGCTGCACCTGCGCAGCCTCCTCCAGCGAAGAAGAGCAGGACCAACACCCCGTGGACTCCTCAGGAAGAACTTCGACTAAAACAGATGCGAGACGCTGGAAACAGCTGGGCGGAAATTGCCAAAGTATGTCGATCTGCTCTGAATGTGTCAAGAGTGTTTGACTAATGGAATGTAAAGACGTTTCCTACCAGAACAGAGGGCTCAGTTAAGAAGCATTGGTACAAGGTATTTAGGCTCCGCCTATGGGTGAACCAGAACGATATCGATGCTAAAAATGGACCCAGGATATGCACTACGCCGAATTCGCCGAAGACGAGGTATGTTAAAATATGGTGTACAGATAAGGGTTTGCTTTGCTGACTCATCTACTACAGAGCCAAGCTTTGTTAAACGCCATTAAAGAATATGAAAACAACAAGTGGAAGGTGATAGGCCAAAAGGTTGGCAAACCAGCCAAGGTAGGCGATTCGCTCAGTATCTGACTTGAAAATTTGCAGAACTAATAATCTCCACCAGGCATGTGAACAGTACGCGAAGGAGCACTTTCCTGGTAAGTAGTACTCCAGCGTTGTATCGGGTGCTTGCAATCCGGAAGGCGCTAATCGAGTCGCAGATCTCTTTACGAACAGTAAGGGGCGATAAAGCGAGAACAAAAACACAACACCTTATTTTAAAGTAAACCAAGGAATAACGTCTTGCAGCAACAGCTCAGATGGCTTGTGTCAACCATGAGTCAACACAACTGGTAACCTGCGGAATCAGTATCACACAGTTTCACCCCAGATGGGCCATTTCATCTGGTTTAATTCACCAATATGCCGCCAGGCAAACGGACACAGTTTGTATTTGCAAAGGACTATATAAGGAAAGGCTGCGCTACAGTTGCTATACCACTTCAGGACTGTTGAAAACAATCGAGATTTGGAAAAGGGAACAAAAGTGTTGAAGGAGGGGGGGAAAGCGACCGATGTTTGGGTGCATTGAGTGGGGGTTTCTATCGTTTTTCATGTTTCTACGGGGTATTCGCTTGCTCTTCTCTTTTCAGCGGGAGCGACACTTGTGAGATGCCGCTTTGGGTCCAAATATTTTTGTTTTTTTATTTGCGTTCGATATGCGGTGTGCCGAATTAGTGGGTGGAACAGCTTTGGAATCGCCATGATCACTTGGGACATGAACGGGACTGTGGTTGGCGTTGGACTCTGTTTGATACATGTCAGAGACGTTGACATGGGGTACTTCGCCGGCTATTTTACACGACTATTGTCCCGAGGCTGAGGGCATGACTGGTTTGCGATGCAGCCAGGCCCTCGCCGTGCTTTTGTCACTTCTTTGTACTTGGGCCTGGAGAATCCAGAATCGCGGTCTGCGAGGCAGACTATGCGTCGGTCTCCGGAACCCAGCATCTGGGCTACAATTGTCGAGCACTGCGTGGTTGGGATGTTGCAAGGCGGCCGGTGTCGCTCTGTATCACTTGCGTGGGAAGGTTTCTTTGTTTGTTTTTCTTCTTTTGTTCTTTCTCAGACCGGAAAATTAGAACCCATCACCTGAGCTATACCCCGAATTCGAGTTTTTCCATTCCCTTTAAATGGTGTCCGAGATGCTATGTGTCGTGTTTGTGAGTAGTTGTATTCAACAAAGGATACATGCACCTTATGATTGTGAAGCAGCTGGAGTCGGACAGATCTGCACGAGTTGGTGACTTTTGGGTCAAGTACTCGGGGTTCCGATCCAAGCCATGCATCATCCCGCGATCCTCAGCCGGCCCCACTGCAAGGGTCCGGCAGGTACCTCGTCAAACCCGTTATGGTAAAGCAGGTATCGGTACATCAAGCACAATGGTCCCGCTTAGACTGATTCCCCAAGGACGGGTGATTACCAGTCTGGGATGGATTTTGCCTAGGGCTCTGGCGTACAATATGAGTTTCTGGCATGCTAAACATTTAACCATGACCACGACGGCCAGATCATGATGACAATGCTGCCACAAGGAGAAGGTGGCGGTTCACTGGAATAGATGACGCTGAGCCCGCAAGTTGCACCACAATAGACTTCGCCCGACCGCAGCGAACCCGGAGCTGGAACTGTATCAAAGGCATCAGAAGGCGAATTTCATCACAACAATAGGCGGACGTTGAGTTTTATTAAAATCAACAACCCGCGTCGCTCTGGGACATGAATTCGGGCTTGAGTTGTAGGGTAGGTAAGATGGGACTTCTAACACTGGTTACGACCACTTGCCCCACACCACAGACGGACTAGCGTGTCTGATTGCTGAGCAGCCATGGCTTTTTTTTTTTGGGCGATAGTCTGATATCGATTCTGCGATTTCTACAACGCTAGCCTTCGTCAACCACAACCACGACAATCCGAGAAATTGTCAACAACGAACCATGAAGCGCAAGCTCGACCAAAATGGTGTACCCTCACCGGAGACGGAAGCTCAGAAACGGAGTAAACCTGAATCGGCCTCTGATGCAGAAATCACATTTGCAGATCTCGGACTCGATCCTCGACTCGTCCAAGCAGTCGCCGAGCAGAGCTTTCTGAAACCTACTCTGGTGCAACGGCAAGCGATTCCGCTGGCACTGAATGGAAAAGATGTTCTTTGCAAATCAAAAACAGGCTCGGGGAAGACGGCAGCATACGTTCTTCCCGTGCTGAATGGAATATTGAAGAGGAAAGCCGTAAGTCGGTGACAAAGATATTTAGCTACGCTTCCGCCTTCCGTATGATCATCTTCTGAATTGACACGAATCATAGATCGATGCCAGCGCAACTACATCCGCCCTCATCCTCGTACCGACTCGTGAACTTGCGGACCAAGTTTTCAAAGTCATTGAGCAGTTCTCATCCTTCTGCGCCAAGGATGTCCGAGCCGTTAAGTTGACCGACAAGTTGTCTGATGCCGTACAACGATCTTTACTGTCGACGTCCCCAGACATCATAATATCGACACCAGCGAGAGCATGGCACAATGTCAAGTCCAACCAGTCTGCGTTATCACTGGAGAAGCTGACGCATCTGGTCCTGGACGAGGCCGACCTGCTGCTGTCATACGGATACGACGAGGATCTCGAGAATTTGTCGTGGTCCATTCCGAAAGGAATACAGACGACCATGATGAGTGCCACTCTTACATCCGAGGTCGACTCACTTAAGAAGATCTTCTACCGCGATAATGCATCGACGTTACTGGACCTGGAGGAACCTGATGCTGAAGGAGAAGGCGTGACGCAATTAGTCACAAAGTACGTATACCCGCACATTCATCCTTGGGGAGCCGTATGCTAATGGTTGCTATCTAGATGTGGAGAAGACGAGAAGTTTTTGCTGGCATACATCATCTTAAAACTGCAGCTCGTAAAGGGCAAGTGCATCATATTCGTGGGCGACGTTGATCGCTGTTATCGGTTGAAGCTTTTCTTCGAACAGTTTGGTATCCGCAGCTGTATCCTGAACTCAGAACTACCTGTCAACTCGAGAATCCACGTTGTTGAGGAGTTCAATCGTAACGTTTACGACATCATCATCGCCTCCGATGAGAAAGAAATCCTTGGCAATGAGGAAAAAGCCGACGAGGAAAAGGATGATGAAGATGTGCAGGACGATCCCAAGGAAGGTTCCGACGCCAAGAAGGATACGGAGCGTCCCAAAAAGAAAAGAAAGTCTTCCAAAAGAGACAAGGAGTATGGTGTCTCTCGTGGCATCGACTTCAAGAATGTTGCCGCCGTGATTAACTTCGACCTTCCCACATCGGCCTCATCATATACCCACCGGATCGGACGTACTGCTCGAGCTGGCAAAGCCGGAATGGCCTTGTCGTTTGTGGTACCCAAAGAGCTCTTCCGCAAACACATGCCGACGACTCTGCAGAGCGCCGAGAACGACGAGAAGGTGCTGGCAAGAATTACAAGGCAGCAAGCCAAGAAGGGCAAAGAGATCAAGCCTTACAACTTCAACACAAAACAGGTGGAAGCATTCAGATACCGTATGAATGATGCACTCCGTGCAGTCACCAAAGTGGCTGTGCGTGAGGCTCGAACTCGCGAACTGCGTCAGGAACTGTTGAAGAGCGAGAAGCTCAAACGGTGAGTCATGCTTGATACATCATACAAGGTTCGAAGGCATGTCGGCTGTTTACTGATGCATATATTACAGATACTTTGAAGAAAACCCTACCGAGATCAACCATCTTCGCCACGACGGAGAACTACGAACGGCAAGGCAACAACCTCATCTGAAGCATGTTCCAGAATATCTGCTACCCAAGGATGGAAAGAAGGGATTAACCGAGAACGAGATTGGGTTCGTCCCATTAAGGAAATCAGGCAAGCTACGCGGTCACCGAAAAGGAAAGACGTTTAAGCGCGGAAGGAAAGGCGACCCCCTCAAGACGTTCAAGGCTAGGCGCAAGACAAAGTGAGGCTGAGGCGAGCATTATCGAGGCATAGAAGTTAATATGAGCAATGGTGAAATGCACTTTGAACTGTCATCGATTCCTGAACTAATGAATGTGGGTGTAACACCAGTTAATACTAGATGGCGCCGCAGCCGCAGGTACGCCAAATGATCCATGCTGCTGGAAGTGCCTGTTATCTTTCTTCTATCATCAGTATGGTACCAAATTCTGATGTTGGTTGCAGACAGTTTGGGCTGAACTGACATGACTCTGCAAGTCAATGCTCCTGGCATGATCACCATCAACAGCTCGTATCCTGCAACAGCACCTGCGACAAGACACCGCCGAGCATAGGAAGAGTGCGATCTCAAAATATATGTAGGTCAATGGGTTCATCACAGAAAGGGCTCTGATCAACGGTTACATACGAGCCCATACTACTGTGCCATACCAAGCACAGCACTGCTTGGATACCAAGAACAATGATTCGGCTTTAGCACCCACCAGACCATTAATGGAACGGGTGTCGGCACTCCCCCCCCACACACCAACACGAGCTGTTCGTATTCCGCCGTGACCAGAGCATGGCCCATGAGTCTGCGGTGGATAAGGTCCGTCAGCAAGAGGCATGGGCAGTCATGGCAGTCGCGGGCTCCACACCCTCGAGGCTGGTGGTTGGCTCCCGCTGACGCACCTGCTACTCAGCTATTACGGAGCCTGCATCCCAATTTTGCACGGCGCCCAGCGAAATAGGGGAAAAATTGGGCAGAATGGGTGGTGGGCATGGGCAGGCAGCGGACGAAAGGACTGCCGGCCGGACTGCCTCACATCCATTGCCCATGTCCCATTTCGCAGCTCGGCCAGTGATGCTGCGAGGACAAGTAAACTAGTGGCTTGCCCGGGAAGGCAGCTGAAGGAGATTGCTTGGTGCTGCACTCACGCCTGCTTCCTCCAGGTGGCGCACGCGGTTCATTTTACCCCTGCGCCATGTGTTCGCGCAGTAGAGGGCTGGTGAGCGTACGGCGTTGAGTGAATCGGGCGCGAACAACAATGAGTCGAACGTGACAATCCAACACATGATATGTCGGAAAACCAAAGATTGATTCGAAATGCATGCTCAAACGTGTTCTGCCCTGTGCCTGTCCTGTCTTCCCGGCAGCATCCCTGCGTCGGACGGGGCAGACGAAAGAGGGGACCCGATAAATTATTTCCTGTTTTCCAGAAAAAAATGCTTAATTGGGCGGGTGCATGAACCTTCCACCCCACGTCTTTGACGGCACCACAGCAACTGTCACGCCTCCATTCCACTGCTCTCGGGCTGTGCGCTCCGTGTGTTACAGAAGGGCACTGGCCTTGCTCAGTGGGAACATTCTTCACTCTAGGGCGCGCTCTGGCTGGTAGAGTTTGTGATGACAGCGCGTGCCATCCGCTGTCAGACTCGAGATGGGGCCACAACGTTGGGTTGATGAGGTCAATGCAAGCAAACACTTCTCTCGTGTCACCCGTGTCACTGCCACTACATGCTGCATAGCCCACGCACATGTGGTTTTTTGGGGGAGCGTTACGTCGTGTCTTGGACCTAAACCGGCGGTGCAGATTAGCTAGAGGAGCTATTCTGATCTTGTAGGCGCTTGTCAGTGCTGTAGGCAGCCTAACGGCGAGACATGGGGAAACATTTTTAGCTCCCATACTACTAGTACTCCTGTCGAGTCTACACGCGACCAGAGCGTTGGCGAACAGGGCTGCCATTAAAATGGAGTCACTGGGCTGATAATACTTCCAGAACGTGCCGAGATAGGTACTGCGCCGTGCACTTACAGCAGAGAATGTACATGTTGTGTACGAGTCGATACCTCCCCGTCTGGGACTTGGCTTGGGCGCGGCGCTCCAGTCCCCCATTTCCGCCACTGGCCCTTCTCGCTTCACCATTTTCTCACGGCCTTCCCCTCGGCTAGCCCAATTTCTTCATTCCTCACGCGCTTCCACTTGTCGTTTCAAACACTGCCTCGACATCAACAGGCTTCCTGTTCCCTTTCGTTATCCCGGGCTGTTTGAAGGAAGGAAGCTTGATTCCTACGTCGTTCCTCTCGTTATTCTTTCTTCTCTCCGGCGACCCAACTACATTCGCTTTATTCTTACTTCTCATTCTCAGCTTCTATATCTCGCATTCCTCTTTCCTGAGTCTCCCCTTCCGAATCCAATCGCCTAATACATCTAATCGCTACCTCGTCAACAACGCGCGCCCTTTCCGAAATTCTCATCGGATATTTCATCCGTGATATTCCTTGAAAACAACGAAAGCGACGCAATTTTTTCTTCTTACAGTCATTAAAGAAACACATCGACAACGAGAAATAACTTTTAATTCCTTAACCGCCATGTTGCGCTCTGTCGCTCTCGCCACCCTGCTAGGGCCTGTTCAGTCTTCGGCGCAAAGTGTGATCTCAACAACAAATGTCCGCAGGAATCGCCTTGCTGTTCCCGTAAGTCAAGACTCTACGCGGTGATACAAAGAATGCGTGAGTCATAATGCAGCTGACCTCGATGCGTAGAATATGGCGAATGTGGTATTGGTGCATTCTGTCTCGGTGGCTGTGATCCGCGCATGTCATACAACCTTTCTTCATGTGTTCCCGCGCCCGTTTGCCAGGACCGCACTACCAAATTCACAAACCTGGACAGCATTGTCGACATCAGCGAATACTTGGGCGACTCCAGCAAGAAGGACTGGGTGGCTCAGGGCGAGCCTGCATCTCAACGGAAATGTCCTGCTGACCATGCCCAAGGGCAGCGTTGGAACCGTCCTCGCATCTACTACCAACATGTGGTACGGAAATGTCAAGGCCAAGTTCAAGACGG
This sequence comes from Periglandula ipomoeae IasaF13, assembly GCA_000222875.2. Taxonomy (NCBI): domain Eukaryota; kingdom Fungi; phylum Ascomycota; class Sordariomycetes; order Hypocreales; family Clavicipitaceae; genus Periglandula; species Periglandula ipomoeae. The sequence goes on from AFRD01000269.1 coordinate 42,059, forward strand.
CTCATGGCCAGGGTGTGGTGACGGCTTTCATTCTTCTCTCCGATGTCAAGGACGAAATCGACTACGAATTCGTTGGTGTTGATCTCGGCACTGCGCAGACCAACTACTACTTCCAGGGCATCACCGACTATCACAACTCGGGCAATATCACCTTGTCTGATACTTTCCACAACTTCCACGAGTACGAGATTAAATGGACTCCAGATAAGATTGAGTGGCTGGTCGATGGTCAAGTTGGTTGCACCAAGTTGCGTAAGGATACCTGGAACGAAACCTCACAGAGCTATATGTACCCGCAGACCCCCGCTCGTGTTCAGCTTTCCATCTGGCCAGGCGGTGCTGCCACCAATGCTAAGGGCACTGTCGACTGGGCCGGCGGTCCTATGGATTGGAATGCTCCGGATATCAAGAACGTCGGTTACTTCTACGCCACCTTTGCCGAAGTTAGCATCGAATGCTATAACGCAAAGAGCGCCCCTGGCACAAACAAGAACAAGAGCTACACCTATAGCAGCACCAAGGCGACGAATGACACCGTCATTGACGGCAACGGAGACACGGTTCTTGGCTCCTTTGAGGGCACGGGGTTCGACATGAAGAAGAACAAGGCATCTGCTTCCCAAAGCGGCGATTCTCCCAAGAACACGGCCGCAACCATCCCCGGCGGCGGTAACGGTGCTGCCGGACAAGATCACGGCGGTGACAAGACCAGCGGAGGTTCTGGCAGCTCTGGATCTGGATCTGGCTCCGGCGGTTCAAGCGGTTCCGGCTCCTCGTCTACCAACTGCCCGGCAAACTCTTTCAACCAGGACTGCGGTACCAACACCAACAACAAGGGTAGCAATGGCAAGAGCAACGGCAACAAGGCGAGCGCTAGCGCACTGGCTATCATCATTGCCGGTGTTGCGTTGTACTGGTTGTGAGCGTGCAGCCTTTGCTGTTTGGGTTTTTTGCTTATTTGAAGTTGTTGCTGGCACATTCAGTGATCGTGCATAGTACGGGTACATGGTATGAGTAGCATGTTTCGCTTTTTTAGCGTTGCAGACTGCCATGTGCAGATATCTGGTCGCCCCTCAAGCCACACGGGATGGGACCAGGATCTACGTATGCATCTTGAGCTATATCGACCAGGAAGTGACACAACAACCATGGCTATGGAGTTCCAGGGTTTCATTTCGAGTCAAGCCGCTCAGTGCTAGGCTTTGCGGCCAAATCAGTCATTACCGTGCTGAGTAACATGGCGTACGCCCTTAGTAACGGACGGGGTCATTTTGGGATTGCATATCGGAGGAATGTGCATTTCGAGTCGTGTCGTTGCACCAGTCTACAGCGGTAGGGAGTATTTGGCAGATGGATATGTTTGTACACAGGAGCGTCATCTATTATAAGAAAGTAATAATTCGGTGTATATATAAGGACAGACATGATGACGGACAAAATTGATTCTATTATACATTTCAGTCTTATGTTTTGATTCTCCTTGATAGCTGCAAAGATCGATCAGCATGTGTGGATAATTGCAGTCAGACTGTTGTGATGAAGTCCATGATCTCTTGTCTAGCGCATACAGTTGCATGCTGAAAACGCATCTTCTGCTGAACACGGCTGGCAGTATAGAGGAACTAACCTATTAAGTTCTCTGTAAACCAAATGAAGTCTCGTATCTAATCGTTGTTCACCCAAGCACTCAGAGCCATTTCACATTCTAGTATGACCAAGTCGTTGCAATGGATCGTTGCCTGCGAGGGACTATTGACAAGTGACGCAAGTGTCTGACGATGAGCTCGGCTTTTTCTCGCGCGCCACCATGTTGTTCGCGAGTGACAGCGAGCGATGAGACGAACCACAGGAACAACGAATTGGGGAAAAAAAATTACGAAACGAACAAAACAGATAAAACAAATTAGTGTAATACTGCGACAAAAAGGGTGATGAATTCACTTTGCATTAGATCAAGATTCGATGATAAAGCAAAAAGCGAGAATTGAAGGCCGTCAGGACTCGGCCGCGCCTCGTGTAAGCGACGACCCCTGTGGCGACGCGAAGCGGGGCCGTTTCGCGAGACGATTGGAGACTAGCCGATCGGTACGCGGGGCTGTTAGAAAATGCGCATTGAACAGGGTGGCGTGCTAACGGTGGTGGATATCGGCTCTCGCGCAGGTTGTTCGCACGAGAAATGGGCGATTGGGGTGTGGTGCAAGATGATAATGAGAGATTCGTCTGACGAGGAATGATGGGTTATGGATCTATATAAGACTTGGATGGTATCTACAGTTTCATTGTCACTCTTCATCAATACACTCTTCAATTTTATACTACACCACTTTGCTTCGAACTACATACCAAAAAGGTCACTACATCACTTCACCTTAGGACACATTCGATCTTCGATTAGCTGCTATCTTATAAGACGTCAGCTTACTATTACTACAAGAGCACACCGCTGCTGATTCACCCTGAGAGATTGGTAGATCGAGTCCAGCGCTAGTCCAACTGTCTGCAAGCTTCTTTGGGAAATATCTTTGGTGCAGAACAGCACACATCGCTTCACCTGGTTAGCTTCACAAGCACATCGCCTTCAGCGTCTACAGCTTCAAATCACGACAATCAACGACACTCACAAACATACAAATCACACTTACACCTCCCTTCAACTCACAATGTCCAACACAGCCATTGCATTCCTCGGTGCCACAGGCGGCTGCGGCCTCTCAGCCCTCAAGCGCTCCGTCGCCGCCGGCCAGACGTGCATCGCACTCTGCCGCAACCCAGCCAAGATGGAAGCGCACTTCCCCCAGAAGCCGAGCAACCTGATCCTCAAGCAGGGCAACGCGCACGATGCCGCTGCTATCGCCGAACTTCTTCACCATCCCTCAGATCCCACGCGCATGGTCGACGCCGTCAACTTCTCCATCGGCGGTGTCGTCAACGCCAACCTCAGCATGGATGATCCGGACGTGTGCAAGAAGGGCATCGCGGCGCTCCTCGAGGCTCTCGAGTCGCTGCGCGCCAAAGGCGTCTCTGGCAAGCCGCTCATCTGCGTGGTCAGCACGACGGGCATCTCTCAGCACGGACGAGATGTGCCCCTGTTGTTCACGCCGTTGTACCACGTCGCGCTGAAGGCACCGCACGCGGACAAGAGGGTCGCCGAGCAGAAGTTGTTTGAGAGCAGCGAGCGGTTCGTTCTCGTGAGGCCCAGCTTGCTGCAGGATGGGGAGAAGCCGGACCGCAAGATCAGGGTGCATGTGGAGAGCGAGAAGGGTGTGGAGAAGAAAGAGATTGGGTATTTCATCTCGAGGGAGGATGTTGGGCGATGGATGTATGAGAATTTGTTGGCGAAGGTCGGGCAGGAGGGGAATGTGAATGTGTATGAGAGGAAGGCGGTTTGGTTTGACGTGGTGATTTGCGAGCAGTGCAAATGGGTTTGGTTTCTTCTGGGTAATGAATGAATGGTAGCTGGCGTTGGGTATAGAAGGATGGGTTTCGAATTGTGTTTGCGCCTCAATGCTCTTTGGTTCGATAATTCTTGTAGCTTTTCATGGTGCATTTTGATAATAATATAGAGCCTCACTTTCTTTGCAGACACACCTTGATGGATTGGATTTAGCTTTGCCGCGAGTTTTAGATCGTGCTCTTGTGAGACGACGGGGTTGGCTGCGAGCGACCGATGTGTCTCGTTTGTCGCAGTTCAGAAGTGACCGCATTGATTCATCAAAACTGGTCGTCTGTTCATGTCGATTCACTTGCATACTCTGTGCATTCGACAAGAGTTCCGAACCCGGTGAATTCATTGTAGATTCTTTTGTCGTAATTAGTTCTTCCACCCAAGAACAATGCAACAGCACTACTGCACCACCGTCCGTCGACCCGCACCGCCCGCCCATTCATCGCCTTTCCAGAAAAGGCAATCTGTAGCTCAATGACCCCCAAACAAAGCCCATTCACGGCAAGTCGCTTGTCCACGATGGAATTCTCCCCTCCATCGCTTCCCACTTTTGTAACGCAACATCCGCCAACGCCCCCCCCACGGACTGAGGTCAACCGAACGACGAAGGCAACGACCTTCCTTTCGCCTATCTAATATGATCAATCCAGGAAGAGGAGCAAGGCATGACCATTACTCGTTCAGCGCGGCAGGCCGTCCTCTCCGGACCCTAAAATAGTGCCGTCCCATCGCGCATGACGAGGCTACTCCAAAACCCTCGATCCAGCAACGATTTGCCAAACGCTAATGTCTTCTTGACACATTCCTCCGGGAAAACTAGAATTCTTCCCAACTAAAAACTGCCTTACTGCCATACCCCTTGCATGGTTCACTGTTCGCCGTTCGCCGTTCGCTTGTCTTTTCGATCCAAACAAAAACGGGGACCTGCGTAAAGCATTCTCGGCCAATTGTCTGCCGCATTGCAAGGTACGTCTGAATCAAACATGCATGTTCCTGCGCCCCTTGTTCATTCTTTTTTTTCCCTCACCATGC
>AFRD01000268.1:0-46730 GCA_000222875.2 Periglandula ipomoeae IasaF13
ATAAACGCAACCCATGACGAGCATGAATCATGGATTCCTTTGCATCGCCGAGAAGAACACAGATGCTGGTGAACAGGATGGTCGCCGTTACGATGACTTCTTGGATTGTTCGATCCATGATTTCCGGACGTGCAAGGCCCATGAGCTGGTGTACTGCCTTGTTGTACTGTGACATAGCAAATACGTAGTAGTCATTCCGTTGGACTCGTGCAGGTGGTGCTGTCTCATCATCTTGCAGATGCAGATGAATCGCCCCTAATGCGAGACTAGCGTGCCAAATCGGTGGATACGACAAGCATGCTCGTGGCACATCGCTGGTCCAGAAAGTTTTGTCGAAAGAACTGGCGACGTGTGGGACGGTACGCGAGTAGAAAGAATGGAAAGCCTGCTTTTCGCTTGGTGAGGATGCCTTATAAACAGGCATGAGGCTGGGATATACAGTTCCCAAGTTCAAAGAAGACCCCAACCCGATTGATAATGAGCTATCGATGTATCCTGGGCAGCTATGGCCCGCCCTCGTCACATTTCACCCGACGTGCTCTAGAGAAATCATTTGTTGGCTGTGTAAATTGACCGACAGGCAGGGTAGAAGAGGCTTTCGTTGCTTGGCATTTGAACACACTGGCAAGTCGCACAGCCTGTCTTGACTTTAGGGGCCCATTTCTTTCGTCTCTTCGGTACTTGAGTCTGGCAAGTCTGACTGCTGGCTGCAGAAGTCCTGGTCGTATGTGTCCCATCCACCTTGGGAACGAGCGGCTTCCAACGGTCGGGCGGCATCGCGTGTATCTGCATACACCATTGAAGCGGCCAATCTCTGGACCCGGCTGCCAATGTAATGCCTGCAGGCACATATATCTGCATGCACGATGCGCATCAGCGGCTTACCAGGCTTGTGTGTGCGGTGCAGAGGACTCTCCAAATTTCAGTCTGGTCGTCTTCATCGCCTCGCAGCCTGGGCGCTTACTAAGACCCTTGCTTCCGCGTCCCAACAGCTCTTCTCTCTGTCAACCCGGAATAAGTAGGTATTGAGAGTACTGAAAGCAGTACAGGCATCTTTATTTCCATAATTCATGCATCTATACACTCAATTTTCCGTCCTGCGTCATGGCTGTCCACTCAATGGTGCTTACCTCAGGTATAGTCTGAAATGAGCCCATAGCTATCCACGCATCAGGCACACACTTAGCACTGGATATTCAGGTCTTTTGAGCTTGAATATTGCCTTAATCTCCGTTAATTGCAATCTCTATTGCTTTTATTTAAGACTTTCTTGGCAGACTTTTCGCTAACAAGTCAAATACCTAAGTACTTGCGCAAAAACTTATTCAAACTAGTCAAACCAGTCGCTTCCAGCTCTTGTCCTTTTGCCTTCGCCACTTTTGCTTTAATTTTCGCGGCCTCGCTCAAGTCATTAGGCTCTCCGTAATATTGCCCGTTTACGAACTGGCAGAAACCATACATTGTTTTCAATGCCTCAATATCTGGGCTCCCATAAGTCTCGATGGTTCGCCAATCCTCGATAGGAACATATCGACACTTTTTCCCGGTTACTGTTAAAGTGTTAACTATTTGTGAAATGACGGCAAGAGACATATTCCAGTAACTCACGCTTTTCGAATTCCTGCACAAGACGCTCCGGCTGTGCCAACTCGCTGGCGGCTTGAATCAGCTTGCCATCGTAGGACTCTGGCTCAAGCAGCACGCCATGCACAAGATCACCGAAGTCCTCTGCTATAGCAATGAACGGTATTTCGTCATTTCCCCCCATACGAGGAATGTGCAGTGTTAGGTAACCCTCGCTGTCGGTGGTCAATGGAAAGCCTCCCATGAGCTCGGCGAACTCGGGAATAATATGATTCTCCATATACCAGCCAGGACTGACTATGACGACGCTCTTAAAGCCTTTTGACTTGGCATATTCTCCAATGGCATGTTTTTCTTGTCTTCCTGTCAACCTTTAACGCAAATCTTTGGAGACGGGGTAGAAGTCCTACCATCAAAAGAGGCGCTCGGAATTTCTCCATTCGTAGCAGCAGTAACAGAGATAAGGCCACTGTACACAAAGTGCTCAACACCTGACTCGAAGGCCGCGTCAACAATGATCTTGCCGAGATCCCTCTCAACCATGCTGTTGGGTGGATTGACGAGCTGATTTGGAGTAGAATAAGTAGATGCCACGATAATCAGGAAGAAACGGGGTGAACTTACCGGATCCGAGCTATTGGTATTTACAAAAGCAGCCCAACTCCCCTTAAAGGCCTCCAGCATGTCTTCTTTGACGAAGCCATCTCCCTTGACGGCCTCTGCACCTTGGATAGCAAGACGTCTGGCCTTTTCTGAGCTGGGATCACGTGTAATAGCTCCAACAACGAATTCTTTGGACTGATTTTGTAAAAGCGAGGTGACCACACTGCTTCCTTGCTGGCCAGTGGCGCCGTAGACTGTCACTCGTTTCTGAGTTACCATTTTGATACGTCGAAAAAATTAGCTGTTATTGATTAGGTTGCAGGAGTGAGAAGTTGTTCATTTGCGAGGCTTGCATCAAATGTGGCCATAGTATCTATTTTATATCCTCAACTCATTCTTTCGTTTCGAGATCTCATATTCCGCTCGTCATCCGGTTGCATGTCTGCAGTCTGACATAGTCCGCTCTGCGGCTGATTCCGCTCGGGCTTGGCATCATACGAGATTTACGAAGCTGGAAGAGACAGGAGTTGGTCCGCAGGCATGATCTCGAAGTCCACCAACCCAAAGTCATCTGGTATGTATGCTGAAAATGAGATCAAAATTTATGAGTTTCCCAGTACGTGCCGAGATGGAATGTTCCTCGAGGGAAGACCAGTGTGCGCTGCCGGCATAGTTCAGCAACGGCCACAGAATGTGTTTCTTGCAGCACCAATGCTGTAGAAAGATACTGTGATTTCTAGAGAAGAATGCTTGAAGCATTGGGCTATTGATTGTCAGCACCTGATGTCAGTCCTCAGCTTGGAGCGGTGGAAGGGCGCGGCGGAGTGGGTCGGGAACATACAAACTCCGTTCGGATGCCGATATTCTGTGTATAGAGATATTGTCTTACGTATGTTTCGCCATTCGTTCTCGATCATAGCGTCGTATATCCTTTCCTCTGTCTCATCAGGCCCAGTCGGAATATATTGAGCGTCGTCGTGATGCCCCTCATCGAAGCAGACAACGTAGAGGTGAATGTCATGCCCATGACTACCTCAGCACGCTGAAATCTGGGTCAAGCTCAAGTTTTCTCGTTTCGCCTGCCAGAAAGACTGGAAGATGCAACTGAGCTCATGTATCATTCATGCAACCCAACAACTTTGGCCCAATTCATATTACAGGTCACTTTTGTAGGTATTGTTAATGGATTTAAACACGACAACTGAGTCACATATTTTGACCTCACATTAAGTGCTGCACCTACCAGATCCGATGCCTAAGCATCTTTGGTACCCTATCACCGCCAATTCAGTATCTGCCTCGCGCCACATCGCTTTAATTGCCGTGAGCCACTGGACTTGGTTGTCCTTCGGCAAAACGTTCTAATATGGAAGGAGTTCATGGCAGACCCATCTTCGGCTAGTCTCGATGGGGACAAACAATATGATTGTTACGGCCGATAAAGTTCGCCTATCTTCAACGACGGTGTGCCAAGCTGCCAAGGCTATGCACTCCGCATTCTCCGCGTAAGCTTGTTTCTTAACCCTCTTGCACCATTTGGCTAAATGATTCGTCTATGAGGGTTACCACGATGAAAAGCAGCCTACACTCCAAGGCCGGAGCGAATCGCGTGGCCAGTGCTTTGTGTTTCCCGCCTTTGTGTCAGTGAATATACTGACCCTCGTTAGTACGAAAGCGATAAATTAAGATTAATATGGCATTCCCGATGCCATGCCATGGGAAGGGGTTGAGAATCCCTGCCACCTATTCTTAGCAGGCTTGTGATGTGTGTGGTAATTAATTAAGAGGCGGAATTAGCCTGCCCCAATCAGCTATTTAAAGTCGACTCGAAAGTGCATCACTTGACGTCGCTAATCAAGGGTCGCCGCTGCTAAAACTTATGCATATCTCGGAATCTGAGCCAATTTCGTTCTAGTGAGGTCATGAGGTTTCAACTTTATCCGTGGTGTTTCCCAACTTTCACAACGGGCAGGTTGTATCCGTACCAACCGGACCTCCAAGCTACGACCAATCCACATCCAGCATGGGGTAGTCCTTTTAATACACCTGAGGATGATATCTAAATTCTTCGCAGGGCATTTTGAGCGAAACTAAGGCAAAGTTGCACCCTTAGCTGGCGCAATGGGGGTATGCTCAGCCTCACTTGAAAGGAGTAGGTGGTATTAGCACTTCTCTTCCAAAGTAGAAGCTTGTCCTCTGGAGCAGTTTCATTGGCACAATGTCTCTTTCTTGGGCTGCAGTTGTACTTCGACACGGTCGGCGGTGTAAGTGAAAGTTTGAGCAACGGAAACCGCTCTTGACTTGACTAGAGCTGGTGAATCTAGGGCTATATAAGAGTACTTCCGATCCCTTCCTCAATCGACTGAAACTCTCATCACAACCCGCATCTCGCTACTCTTCTTCGCATATCTCTTCCTAAAAGTTGCAACATGTTGCTCCAGAGCTATCTTGCTACAGGACTTCTCGCATCCGGTGCTGTTGCCGGCACTCTCGCGGGCCGAGGCCGTCCAGTCCGTTGCTTGGCACCCGAGCTCACTCCGGCACAGAAAGCAGAGGCAAGAGAGTTTGCTATCCAGGAAGCAGAGGCGCTCAAGTCCGACTTCGCCATCCAGGCCACCATTGATGTCAAGGTCTACTTGCACTCCGTTGCCTCGCCATCCAGCCGTTTGCTCAGTGTAAGTCTGGCAGCTCTCCTTCACTAGGCTCGTGCAAATCTTCTGACATGACACCAGGATGCGACTTTGAAGAAGCAGTTTGATGTCTTGGCGACTGACTTTGCGCCAAGCGGCTTCAGGCTGTCTCTGGCCAATACCACCAAGACTGTTAACGCTCAATGGGCTGAGGATGGTAATGAGCAGGCGATGAAGAGAGCCCTTCGCCAGGGAAACTACCGTGATCTCAACTTCTACTTCTTGAACAACCTCAACGGCGGTGCTCTCAGCTACTGCTACTTCCCCACCGATGCGACAAAGGGCTCTTCCGCCTTCATCAATGATGGTTGCTCCATCCAAGCTAGCACTGTTCCTGGCGGCGCGAATGCTCCTTTCAACTTGGGCAAGACTGCCACCCACGAAGCTGGTCATTGGTTTGGACTGCAGCACACCTTCCAGGGAGGTTGCAGCAGCACGAACGATGGCGTCGCTGACACACCCGCTCAACAGTCTGCGACTTCTGGATGCCCCGTGGGCCGCGATTCTTGCCCTTCCCTTGCTGGTGTTGACCCCATCCACAACTACATGGACTACTCTGACGAGTGAGTACTCAGTTGAAACAATCTCTTCTTGGGAAAAATACCGCGACTGACCATTGATCTAGTTCTTGCTATGAGGAATTCACGGCGGGCCAGAATGCGCGCATGGTGAGCTACTGGAACCGTTACCGTGCTGGGAAATAAATGGGCTTCAGCCTATTTCTGAGCGTGTTGGGTGCATTAGTATGGGGTTTGAGGAGTTGGTAAAAGTCAAGTTGTGGTTCGTTGTTGCGAATGTAGATATGTTCATGGGAGACAGAGATTGGCAGCCTCGACAATCCAGTACACACAAAGGGGCAGAAAGTACATATCCTGGCGAACGCTGCGCACATGCAAAAGTATGTATCTTATACTATGGCATGCAAAGTGGATTTAGCAGGAAATAAATAAGTGTAGAGAAGTGTTGCTTACATATTGAAAAAGTGTTGTTGTTCTACTCGCAGGGCATTGTTGATAGGCCCAGCCAGCGTCGGGACAACAGTACGTGACTTTTATTTGACGCTGAGAGACCAACCAAATCTTTCACCAGAAAATAGAGCCTAATGAGTCGATCCTACCCTCTTCCCTACTTCGTCAGTGAGGCTGAAAGCAACCCCGCTAATTGATGTCAGGGTGTCAGCTTATAGCGCAAACCGCGCACGAGGACGCTTGACTAGGCAAATCGCTTTTGTGCGAAGCCGTGTTGAAAACTTGGCGCGAAAACAACTGTCGACTATGTCGTCAACAAGTGTTGCCCTTCGTGGGCTTTTCGCCATCGTAGCCTGTTTGTTCATCAATAAATGCTTTCATGTCGGTACTGCACTCTTCCCAGCTCCAAACGCTGCTAACAACTCAGGTTCTTCGAATCGCTCTCAATGCCGATCTTCGCAAGATCCCAGGGCCAACTCTGTCCAAATTCACTGTGTTGCCACTCAAGCTGAAGTCACTTGCTGGCCAAAGAACCCAATACATCCATTCTCTTCACCAACGATATGGTATGTTGCGAGTGTTCAGTCGCTTACCTTGGATGTAACTCATTGTAATGAAGGCGCCGTCGTAAGAATCGCGCCACGCGAAATCTCTATATCGGACACGGACGCTGTGCGACAGATCCACAGAATTGGGTCTCCATTCAGGAAGTCATATTGGTATAAAGAGCTTACGCAGCAATTCGACGACGACAATTGTACTGTCTTCTCTATCCAAGATCCTCGGAAAGCATCAGCGCGACGCAAGCTATTTCAACGATCCGCCACACGGGCGACCGTGCAGCAATGGGAGCCAGTCATTTAGAAATTTGCAAAAGACACTGTCACCAAGATCAAGAGAGATGCAAGGAGTACGGGCTCAGCAGACGTTGCAAAGTGGTGGTCTATGATGACCGCAGACGTCTTGAGTTCCTTGGCGTTTGGCGAGTCATACCGGATCATTGAGAAGGAAGAGGTGAGGACAGTGAAAGACGTTTTTCACCACATGACTAATCTTCGATGCAGAAACCTCCACTGATCAAGGACATTGAGGCCGCCCTCGTTTTGGGCGGGCTGCGGTTGGAGTTGCTATGGCTATGGCCTTTGATCAGACGCATCCCTTTTCCTGGCTTTGGTTCCCCAGTGGCCCTTTTCCAAAGGTTAAGGTTTTACGGCTCTATTGCGGTTCAGAATACCAGAAAAGCGTCACAGGCCAGCGTCAAGACACTCTTCTCGGAAATGCTGCCGGAAGATGAAAAAGAACAGCCTCTTTCGGATACCGTTATTGCCTTGGAAAGTGGAAACATCATCATCGCCGGTAGTGAAACTACAGTCGTAGCCTTGACATTCCTGGTATACGCGGTCTTGAAAGAGCCTCAAGTGGCGGAAAAACTCGTCGATGAACTGGCAACTTGCTCTGATGAGCCCAAATGGGACGAACTCGAGCAGTTGCCATTTCTCAACGGTGTCATACAAGAGACTCTGAGATTGTATTCTCCTATTCCAGCAACATTAAGAAGGGAGGTGCCTCTGGAAGGTGCATTTTTCGGCAAGTACAGTATACCACCCGGGACTACCATCGGAACACAAGCCTACACGCTTCACCGTGACCCTACGATATGGCTTAACCCAGAGCGGTACGTCAGATGTCCTTATTGTTCGTACCTTGCTGAAAGAAAATAGGTTCGACCCATACCGATGGGCTAATCCAACGTCCGAAATGAAGGCTGTTTTTATGCCGTTTGGCGGAGCTGCGCGAAGTACGTACATTACCCTCAATTTGAACTTCAAATAGCTTGCTGATCCCGGCGTTCCGAACCGCAGCATGTCTTGGTCAGAATATTGCGCGATTAGAGCTTCTTCATGCGACATCACAGTTCTTCCGCCAATGCCCAACGGCCGTAATTTCCAAGAGCATGACGGAAGGAGATATGGAAATACTGGACTTTTTCGCGATTCGACCCAAGGGCGGTAAATGCGAGATCACACTTGCATAGTGTTTCAACCAAACCACTCTGGGTTTACGGCGAAGCGACGATCGTTGTGGACAGAGTCATCTAAATACTCCTCGAGTTAATGAGCATCTTCGGTTTCTCAATGACTTCTGTAATTGCTCGCAGCGATATTCACTTCATGTCGTTCTCATCGCATTCGCTTATTGGCCGCTGCAGCTCAGAGCGACAGGGCAAATTTCATATATTCAGCTATGGCGTAGAACTCTTCGAGTCGAGAAAAAAAAAATGGCTAGTCATAGAGATGATCAAGGGGGGGAGACTAGAACTTGCTTCAAATGATGTTGTCAGTGCAGATGACAATTGGACTTCGCGTGCCACGTCATAGCACAGGGTGCTAGAGACGAACAGGGTAAATGCCGAGGGCGGCAAATCTATCCAAGCAGAACCACTCTGCCTTCCTGATATGGAATTGTTCGATGCAGTCATCTGTCACATTTAGAAGGGGTGTTACATGGACCAGTTTACGAAAATACGTTCTGGAGATCTGCTCGTAGCCTTATGGCAACCAGTCATGTTGGGCTTTCGCAGGTGAGCAAAAGGCCTTTCTTGCCGTTGGCTTTGTATTTTAAAATGATGGCAACTGTGCACGGGCAATCCCATTCAGGTCAATATACACAAACAATAGGGCGGTGTGGCGTCCAAATTTGATCATTCAACTGCAGTTTGCTCAATTCTCACCTCGGTCAATGCCAAATACGTCCCCGCCGAAGCGCCTCGTGAGATTTGTTGTCATACGCACAACTGGGATTAGGGTCCCAGAGCAGGCCGTTCCCACGCCATATGGGCGTTGCCGCATAATACAAGCGATAGTAAGGGCGGTAAATGTGTCTTTTGGGGAATATTCTTATCCGCAACGAAACTTAAAGAGGCGGCGCGAACCAAGTCTAGGGATTTGTGCTACTTGCATACCAACTTTGCTTTCGTTTTTACCTACCATTGAACGGGAATTGTACAGTAAAGGGCATCTTCAGCAAAAATGACACAAAATAAATCTACTGTTGTGGTGCCGCGGGCTGGCTTAGCCAAGCTTCTGACCCAACTTGACATACCTGGGGTGATAGAGCTTCCAGATGGCTCAACTATTCCGACGGGCATTGGGCCACCAGTCTTTCGCGTCATATTCCGATCACAGAAGGCTCTGCAAACGCCCATGACCGAGCTAGCGGTCGGCCAAGCATTTATAAAAGGAGAAATCGACGTCGAAGGCGACTTTGGAGCCCTTTTCAACGCCCGGGCTGAGCTCCAAGACAAGGTTCCTCTGCGCCAAAAGATACAGTTTGTCTGGGATTATATTCGAACCACAACCACGATGAATTCTAAAGCCATTGCTTCTCACTACGACCGTGATGACTCGTTCTACTTGGCTTTTATTGACAAGAGGTTCCGTTTCTACTCCCATGGGCATTTCAAGTCACCTACAGATAGCATTGAGGACGCATCAGAGCATAAACTTGAAACCGTCGTCTCTGAGCTTGGTCTAAAACAAGGCATGAGAATATTGGATGTTGGCGGCGGATGGGGTGGCGTCACACAGTACTGTGCCGCGCGAGGCATACATGTCACGACCATTACCATCGCAAAGAACAGTGCGGCATTCATTCGTTAACTCATTTCCGATAATAACTTTATGGGTGATGTTCTCCTGGAAGACTACTTTGACCATTGCCCCAAGGAGCCCTACGATCATGTAGTATCACTCGGTACGATCGAGCACATGCCCGACTACAGGAGATTTGCACGCAAGGCATGGGATCTCTTGAAGCCCGACGGCAGATTATACCTCGATGGCTCGGCCGCGGTAGAAAAGTATGCCGTCAGTGCATTCACAAGAGACTACATCTGGACCGGCACGCATACGTACATGACTGTCCAAGATGTCATTGGAGAACTACTCAATCATGGTTTCGCGCTGCTTCGAGTAGAAGGCGAGACTGAGGATTATCACTTGACCATGTTGGAGTGGGCAAAGCGGCTTGATCAGGCTAAGGAAGCCATAATTGCTGGTTGGGGAGAGGAAACGTATCGTGTTTCGTCTGATGATGTGGGGAGGACAGCATGCTCTCAAGGAGAATAACTTGCAGGCACATCATCTTGTTGTTCAGAAAACGGAGTCCATGGGCCCGCGTCCATCCACGTTTCGGTGCTTCATACGAAACCTCACTAGTTGAGGGATCACATTGTACAACATGGATTACGTACCTCATTGGAAAGTTGAAGGCGGAACAAACATTTTTACAGAGCTCTCTTCTTGCTCGGATTCATCTCCATTTAGTCAATTGACTACTATTTTACATGTATTTATTGTACGCGAGGCGCATTCAGTATCAGTCGAGCCATATCATGACTCGCCGGCAGTCGTGCACAGCCGCCAAGCGGATACCCAAACCATCTTCAGTCCGACAACCGTTCGCTCAAGTGATTCTCCAATAAAGAGGGCATGCGCTCAGGAGCCGTTTCGGGAATTTTGTAATCCCTGTGAACTAAAATCGGACTGTGACGAAATGGTGGAGGATTGGTGGGGCTCGAGGACGACTTAAAGTCTTGCCCATCTCGTATTCAGGATGAACCGTCGGACAATTAAAGCTTTGACATTTGGTCCTTGAGGACATCGGGTTTTAAAAGGACAAGAAAGCACTTGGAATTGTTTTTTAAGAAAAGACAAGCAGCGGTGTTGTGATCATTGTCCAAGTTTAAGTGCTACAGTCAACCTCGAAGGCTTGTACAACACAACTGCGAATTTCAAGATGCGACACTCTTATTTTTCTAGCGACTCTCATATCGCAAACCTTTGCAGCACCCACATGCAGCAACTCAAGCCTCCAGCACTGGTTATACAGCAGCGAAGTCACCGATGAGGCCCTCACAGTCCTAGACCGTCCAGACATTGTTGGCATTCAAGCCCTCTACAGCTGGAGACGTCTCGAGCCTGCCAAGGGCGAATATGACTTCATCAACATAAAGAAAGACTACGAGCGCGTGCATGCCAAGGGCAAGAAGTTCTGGGTCCAATTACAAGACAGGACGTTCAATCCAGCAAACGACCCCGTGCCGACATACATGCACACCCCAGAGTACAACAACGGCAGCGCACCAACCTGTGATGGTGCAACTTGTGACACCAACTTCACAATCAACGGTTGGATGGCTCAGCAGTGGAACCCAGCTGTTCGCAGGCAGTACCAGGCCCTGCTTACTGCGTTGGCCATAGAGTTTGACGGCAAGATCAGAGGTATCAATCTTCCTGAAACATCCATCGAGGTCAATCAAACGGCCAACAATTACACAAACGAGGGGTACTTCCGGGGTGAACTCGAGAACGCTGGTCATGCCTCGGCTGTTTTCAACAAGTCCTACGTTGTGCAATACGTCAACTTCTGGCCTGATGGGTGGGCAGACGACAACAATCGGCTCACGGACTCGTTCAATTTCTACGCCGAGCATAGCGTGGGCGTTGGTGGTCCGGACTTGATTCCCTTTGAGAAGGGTCAGGTGAAGAACTCATATCCATTTCTGGCTGCGTATCGCGACAAGATGCCCACCACTGCTGTGGCTGTTCAAGAGCCGGATCTGGAGAAGGTCAATCCCAAGACAGGGAAGAAATTTACAAAGCAGGAATTCGTGGACTATGCCACGGATGTATTAAAAGTCAAGATTATTTTCTGGGCAGTTTCCTCCCCACGGCTGAGAGCCTAGATGTATGTACAGTATTTAGGATTATAGACAAGAATGTCGAAAGCTTGCCGGAGTTTTCAGTAACTGAGAATTCAGCCTTGTGTGTTATGATGTCGCGCATCGCGGAAGTGAACGATTGTGCACGACGGAGGCAATTTTGAGATATAAGTCGCGATTATATGAAGAGACGGTGGGCATGAGATTTGACTTCGTGTATAGGCGTCAAAGTTTCATTTCGAGGTGGACATATTTGTGACGATGTATCCGTTACGCGTAGTATCGACTTCGTTGACTGACTGGAAGGTTGCAACGGAGCAGGGTTTCGATGAATCCGGATTCTGTGGAATTTGAGGTGTGATGGTGCGTCACGGTGCGTCGGATGTCGACAAAATAGAATGATTTTGTGCCGAGTGGTGGCCTGTGAGGGAGCAGAATCCTCTTGAGCAGCATCGGCCGCCTCCCGTTGTATGTACAACTGTTTTGAGGTGACCGAAACCAAGGTTCCGCACAATCGTTAACTTGTACCTGGTGTCCGAATATGGGAACAGGCGGAAGCGTAGACGGGGTATATGTCCCGTAGATCAAGCAGAGCGCGACTCTGACGGCTTCAAGTCAAGTAGAGCCCTGTGCAGAGTCGATTTTACCACATATATATCTTCCGCTCGCTTAGAGTCACAATGTTCTACAAGAGGGGTCATCTGTCTAGCATAGCGGTCATACGCAGAGCTCAGCTCTACGACCGCATCTGGCAGGGCAGGGCTCTTGACCGCATCGCGCATGTTATGTGCCTTGAAAACAAAAAGGTCCGCCGCTTTCATTTGTGTATGAGTGAACTATTCGCGTTGTCAGTACCTCGTCCTTATATTCTGAGTTGACTTCTTTCTCTACACTCACAACTTCCATATCATCGCAGAATGCTGCCAGCACGTCAGTGGAGTCATCAATGGTCGAATCATATCTGATTTTGTCGGAGACAGCATTGAGTCCTTGGGTCGCGCTTTCGACAGACTTGCGGATTTCCTGTTTAGGCATGAGAAAGATATTTCTTCTTGTCAGAGATTCGTAACCTACGTCAATAGGGTCAAAGTCGTCTTTGCGAAACACTTGTTGTGAGACAACACGGAAAATATTCTCGAAGTCGTGGTCGACTGAATTAACTTCGTCGAAGATGGAGTCGAGGTCGAATGACAGACACAATAGTGGCATTGATAAAAGTATACTTAACAAAGAAGTGTTTAAATGCATGATGAGACTCGAGTATGAGAAGTAAACGCAGAAATGAGTGCCGAGGTATGTTGAATAAGGTCTTCCCCAAAAAAAGAGAGCGACGGAGAATAAACGCAATCGGAAACACGACGAGTTTGCAAGAAATGATTAATGAGCGTACATTTTGAATAGAAGCAGCTTCGAAAAGTGCAGTCTCATTTTACCAGAGACGGCGCGTGGTTATATTTACAACAGCGAGCAAGTGCGCGACTGTCGAGGGTTGTGATGAAACAGCATCAAGACAAACCCCCTTCAAGAAGACGAGACGGGCATCTGTCTATTAGGCGCATGAAGACGAAGCTGAAAGCGCTATCCTCGGGCTGCAGGGCGAGTAGTGCCAAACCCCAAGTTGCCGAGTAGAGATCAATTGTGAGGATCGATTTGGGGACTAAACAAGGTCAAGTGATTGGTGTGGACAGGTGAAACCGGGACTTGGACTCATTTCCATGAGAAACAAGGGAGTCGCCTCCGGACGATAAGTTCAGAGCTACGCCAAACATCCATGTCCGTGTCTCAGGCGACAATAACGAACCAAGCGGGGGAAAAGGAAAACCACAATGAGATCGTGTGCAAGCAGTGTCTTGCATCATCCTCCCTCGTCTCACCTTGGCAGTGGGCGATGGGTGACTGAAGCGGGAGAGTCCACTTCAAGATGTCTTATCTGGCAACGGAGCGTGTGCATCACCGCGAATATGCGTGGTTGCTATTACAGTACACGGATGCGTACAAACTTCCGTCTGACAAGTCATGCGGCTAGAAAACGCGCAGGTTGGAGCGCGCGGCCTTGCGTCCCACGCCTGTAGTATGTCCTACCTAGATCATGGGCTCGCCTCTTGGTGGCTTTCAAGGGGTTTCCTAACCTGCGGCAGATGCGAAGATGAATCGCGAGTGTAACTGCGCCCGAGCACGCTAAAATCGCATCGCTTGAGAAAATAATAGCCACTCGACCACTCGACGGAGGTCATTATGTTTCTGCAGTGGGCAGTCCATTTTTCAACCAAATCATTATCGGTCTGACCATTTCGGGGTTGCGATAGCTTCGGAGGGTAAAGTTGGTCTCCTTGAAGCCTGCTGAGCCTAGGAGTGACAATACCATTGATGTCTAGTGTGAATCAAAAGCCATAAGACTCCACGGATCAGCCCGTCATGAACGGACTCGACCCTTCGCATTCCAACCAGGCTCAGGGTAGCCTTGAATGCGCGATGCAGGGCATGGCTTCCCTACATTGATTCCCTGCCATCGTTCATCGTTCATCCGTGTCTTCCCAGACCTGATGGACGAGAGCGATGAGCCTGGTTTGGTGTGACTGATGCTGAAGTTAGGCGCCAGGCACGGCGACCCTTCTGTGCGCGGCAGCCGTCATTGGAGTCGCGTCGTCGCTCCTCCCCCAATCACAAGGGTCCAGCTGCGGGTTCTGTTGTCACCACCTGCCATCGACCAACCACAGCCGCCTCGCCCGTCCATCGGCCACCGCCTTGTCTCTTTGATTGCACAGCGTCGAGCCCCCACAAGACATCATCAACCTCATTCAGATGATACCCCATGCCTAGCCCTGCTACCACGCCATCGTGAACATTGATTCTCTGCTCAATCCAACAGCTCCGGAGTGAATTCTGAGCCATTTTATCAACTTATCTCATGCTCGTCTTATCCTGACTTCTCGGGCCCCTCTTCAATCATCCTTGTCGGGGATCCAAGCTGAGCTCTCGGTTCGCTTGCTAGATTGCGGTTGCAATCCACTCAGACTTAGGGGTCGACGCATTCCCGCTCTTCGCAGAACCGCGACGCCCAGTATCGCGATCAATCCGCCGCATTGTCGAGCATACAGGATACAGCTACCGGACCGTCAGAGTCCTCGAAGTTGGAGATCGCTGCCACTCTCAGGCGTTGCGAGCACGAGCCAAACAAAACCACCCAAGATCACGACGATATCACAACAGCCGCCACGGAGAACGAAACCGAGCAGTCGCCGCCACCCCAATATCCCGCCTCAGAGGCATCTACTTCCTCCCGACCCCCGCCTTTCTCCTCTCTTTTTGCGCCGCTTCACGACTCTGCTGGGGAATCGTCGGGAAAGCCTGTAGATTCTGTAGCCACCGAAGCCTGTGCATCCGGATCCGTAGCTGCGCCAGCATACTCTAGCAGCCCACCATCCGACTCGCACTCATCCAGAGCCTTCTACGACCCCGTTGGCGAGACAAAACGGGCTCTTCCACGCGATACTAAAGGAAAATCCAGCCGGAAGGACGAAGACGCAGAACCACCGCCAGCTTACGAAGAGGGCGATAGTCCTCTCAGCATTCACGTACGTCATGTCAGCCGCAGGAGGAGCTGCGAGTATCATTACTCAGGTGCAGCAAGGAGGTCCTCCTATCAATGCTATTGGTGGTAAGAATCGAAGGCCTGAACGGAAATTGTGCGATATGCGGGAGATTGACACGATGATTTACAGATGTCGGTGCCGATGAAACAATTTCCATGGACCTTCGGTAAGTAGATGGTTTGCGGAATCTCGGCGACGAGACGACACTAATCGATTTGCATAGCGGTACCAGATTTGTCCTATCACGAGACGAGCTATTGACGCTGCCCGAGTTCGTGCTCCTGTCATTATTTCCGAATGGATTATTTCCAGAAGGTCATATGAACGGCTTCTCTGATAATGATGCCGTTCAAGTTGATGTATGTCCGCAGCTAGGGATCAAGTTCAAAGAGACGCTGAATGCTAATACGACACACTGTAGTACGACCCGCCATCTCTGCAGTATATGCTGGACTTCTTTAGGAACGTGGCCCAGACGATACTTGCAGAATCCTCACCTGGTACCTCTCAGGATGGAGACGCCATGTCAGTGGAACCGCTCGGATCGCGAGATGACTCGTCAAAACGCGCTGGCATCATCGTCCTGAGGGAAGACCTGGACTTTTACGTAATTCCACCGCGAGCAGATATTAGCCAACCGGAGATGATTGAGGTGAAGCGCGCCGCTGCTCATGCACTGCAGCAGCAAGATGGTATCTTCTCCGGCCTCAAGCGCAGCGACGAGCCCGGGACCACAGAAGCTCATCTTATTGAGATGTTGACAGCGGGGTAAGTTCGAGATACATTGATGAACGTCAAAATTGGTCTTATTACTCTCCAACACTGACAACATCTTTGCAGCGGATTCAACCATGATGACACATGGGGTCACCGAGCTGGAGAACCGAATAAGGCCGTCATCTGCAGCTTGGCATTGGCCCGCCTACGCAGCGATATTAGAGGTAACGACATGGGCACAAGCGCCGTCGGCATGGCGCAGAAGCTGTTGCTGTTCTGGAGAAAACCTGCCAGGAGATGTTGGTGGGAGGGTGTTGAGTTAAACAACGTCGAAGGTGTCGAGGGCAAGCTCAAGGTCTGGATTCGACGCGTATGGACGTTGGAGATGAGCGTCATAGGACTGCGCTGAGCGGCGAGACTTGCCGTCTTTGAGACTCAATTTTCGGCATTAGAGGGACAAAGGTGTCGCAGAGCGGCCAGTACAAAGCAGAGCATGTTGTTTATATGATGGATACAGTTTGACCATGTTGAGCAGGCGTCATCAAAGCTTCAATGGGGATGTGGCATTCTTTTTGTTTCTCTTCTTGCTTACCCCTTCGACTCCTATTTTTTATGTTTTGTTGGCCGATAAGCAGCATGTATGTGGACTAGGTTTTCCAGAGCAATTTTTCTTCCTTTTGTTTCGTTGGCTTTGGTATATCACTATTAAGAGAGCTTCTCGGCGGACAGGAAGCAGAAAATAATACGTACATGGACCTCGAAACATCGCAATTCGTCTTTTCTGTTATGCACTGCACGTTTATCTAGCAACTAGACTCTCAAACGCAGCACTAGGCCTTCTCGGACAATATGACCCGGCCCCCACGTGTTGCTGCATGCATGATTTTTGTTTAAGTGCCTTTTGAGAGTGTCATGTTCCTGACGGCAGCCGCGTTTGCCAGACGGATGTTGGGGGCGGGACGGGATGCTCTGAGTTCATGTCACTTTTTCGCTCTTAGATATTGGAAATGTGACCGCAAAGAATAGGCTTATAGAGCTGCTGATCTGATATTTGATCGCATTGCGTATCAACTTTTACGGGAGAGACTAGATAGAATCTCCCCACTCCGTCCTCTTTGCGCTTACCTTGACGGCCCACACACGCTGCCTCCTCGTGCACTAACCAAGCGACTAGCTCCAAGCTTGTCAAAGCTCGCTGGACCAAAAGATCTAGTTCGTCGCCAAAAATCCCATTTGACCATTTTTTTTTGGTCGTTCTTCTCTCCAACCTTTTTTTTTAACCTCTGTTTTTGATCCTTCATTATTGACTCGTCGACTAGCATGCTCTGAAGCGTATTTCAGGGTTGCATTTCTGATTCCATCCTGTCCAAAATTATCAATCTCTTGACTCTTCCCCGGTTGCGCGCACCGAGAACCCCTCCCCGCCACAATGCTTCCCCGATCGGCGCTCGTCGCCGCCGCACTGGCCATTTCCACCACCACGGCGCACCTCTTGTCACCACATGCCTTGAGCGCACGAGATGATTGTCCCAACACGCTCGCTGTGTCGTATAAGCCGCCGGTAGCAGGCAAGGGGTGGACATATAGACTCGCGGCGAAGGGTTTCAAGAAGCCTCGGAGCATTGTGTTCGATGACAATGGCGGCTTGCTGGTGGTTGATTCCGGGGGAGGCGTGTATAGGTTGACGATTGATCAGGATAAGGGACAGACGTGCGTGGTGATGAGTTCGCCCAAGACGTTGATCAATAGCACTGAGGTGAGTTGGTCCTTTCTATATCTTCTAGACTCCTTTTAACACTGGAATTCGGCCCTTTGGACTAAGTCCATTGTATCTGAACACCCACCTCACGCTTTACACGAACACTGCCGTCAAAAGCATTTCACGCCCAACCTAGGAATCCACCACGATGATTCTTAATGTACAAGTCAAAGAACAACACTAGTCAACATCAACCGCAACCTAGCTCAACCATGGCCTCGCCCTCTCCACAGACGGCAAAACCCTCTACGCATCCTCATCAAAGGTATACGCCTGGACCTACGACAGCAAAGCCGCCACCGTCAGCACCACCAACTACACCGTCATCGCCAACATGAGCAACACCGACAAGACGACCCGCACGCTGCTCACGTCCCAGAAGAAACCAGGCATGCTCATCGTGTCCCGCGGCACCGTCAACGACAAGGACAGCGACGCCGCGCGCACAATCTCCTCGGGCCACTCGCGGCTGCGCGCCTTCGACGTCTCGTCCATCAAGAATGGCAGTAAACCGCACGACTTCATGGACGGCGTCCTCCTGGGCTGGGGTCTGCGAAACTCAGTTGGCGTGGCGGAAGATCCCGTCAAGGGGGGGATTTGGTCCGTCGAGAACTCCGTCGATGAGCTGACGCGCGATGGAAAGGATATCCACGCCGATAATCCCGGCGAGGAACTCAATTACCACGGTGTGCTGAACGACACTGCCACCGCGAGCAGTCAGGGCGGTAACTATGGGTTCCCAATGTACTATGCGCTCTGGAACACAATTGGGTTCCCGAACCTAGGTGATCTCAAGCCCGGTGATCAGTTTCCCGGCCCGGAAGCCTAGACGTTCACAGACGCAACGTGCAATAACAACAAAAATTATGTCCCCCCGCGGTTGGCGTTCCAAGCGCATACCGCGCCGTTGGATATCAAGTTTAACAAGGATGGGTCACAGGCCTACGTTACCTTCCACGGAAGCTGTAAGTTTTCTCCTCTTAACACAAGTGTAAGTTCGTTTAAGAAACTAATTCTGGAACAAAAGGGACCCGTTAAAACCCTGTTGGCTACCGCATTTCCAGCATCGCCTTCGACACCGCCAAGGGCGAGCCGAGTGCCCAGAAATCATCCACCTCTGCTGCCGTGGACATTCTCTCCACGCCTGATCTTGGCCAGTGCCCGGATGGGTGTTTCCGTCCCGTGAGTCTGGCTTGGGATTCGAAAGGTCGCTTGTGGGCCAGCTCCGATAGCACGGGAGAGATCTTTGTCATGTATCAGAATGGTACGACTGGCACGGGAGACAGCAGTGCTGGATCGAAGATGGTGGGGCACGGGTGTGCGTCATGGGCTGTTGTTTTGACTACTTGCTTGATGGGCTGGTTTATCATATAAGTGATGGCATGGGAATGTGGATGGGAAATTTGACGTGACGAATTCCAACTATATATAAATAACGGACAATATACGATCAATTCAATAACGGTCGATCAGAACGGGGACAAATCTGGTTGTGGCTCATTGACGAACCTGCGTTCAAGTCCAAGATTTTAGTCCAGTAACTGGTTCGAATAACATCGAGTACCCATTGGACGAGGGTGCAAGTGCATAGATGCATACAGCAGTGTAGCCACGCAGATCAAGCATTCACAGGACAAAACGCCCGTCACAATGGTAGACTCTCAGTCCCCAGGGTAGTATAGAAGATTACACTGGCCATCTTTTATATTTTATGCCTCGAAACGCCTTACCAGTCCGCCGCTAATCAAGCAGTCCTTCTCATCTCATTGTATGTATCTATCCACCGCCTCACGGCCTACGCATGCGTTCATTCGCTTATTTGATAGAGATGGTGCTCCCTTACTCCTCGATCGACTTGACGCACTCCCATTCGCCTCGCAAGTTCTCCTTCCACAATGACACCTTGTTGTCCGCTCCACTAACAGCCAAAATGTTGCCGCTAAGAGACCAGCTGACTCTCCAGACGGCAGCATCAAAGTTGAAAACCTTGGACTCCCACTGTCCGTTGGTGGATGGGTCTGACGTCCAGATACGGACTGTCTCATCCTGGGAGGCCGAAGCAATATATGACTTTTGCAGCACAGTCGGTGACCAGGCGACATCGCGAACCCAATCAGTGTGCCCGGTCAATGACTCGCCCTCTTGCTTATATGACGCTGAGGCAGGATCGAAGGACCAGATCTTGAGAACATTGTCCGAACCACCTGTGACGAAGCGTCGGTTGGCAGTAGAGCCAGGACCAGGGGCGCTGCTGACGATGCTGCCAGGGGTGGTCGCAGGTGCCCATGAAACAGAGTTAACACCCAATCCATGGGCCGGGAATGTGGCGTGATCGATAGCAGTGTCCTTGAATTCGAAAACACTCACGTTGCCATCCGACGAGGCGGTCGCGAGGAGGCATCCGGCTTCGTGGGGAGACCATGCCACAGCGTTGACGGAGGCCTTGTGTCCGGGGAAATCGTAAATGCGCTGCCATTGATTGTTCTGACCCTGCTCCTTCCAGATGAACACTTTGCCGTCGTAGCCTGCCGACGCAAGAATGTTGCCATATTTCGGGTGTGCCCACGACACGCACCATACAGCACCCTCATGTCTGATGAGTCGAAGAAGACCAGTTAGCTTTGTCATACATATCGTTTGGCGAAGGGATGGAGTCGCACCCTTTCAGAGTCTCAATGAGACGTTGTGACTCGCCGTCGATTTCGAAGATATTGATAGTTCGGTCGCTAGAGCAGGTTGCGAGCTTTCGGCCGTAGTAATCTAGGACGGCATCATGCTATCGTCGAGATAGTCAGTCAAAGGCCCCAAGTCGTAGTCATATGCAAGATATCAATCGCCAGGTAACTTTCGGCGCCGCAAGTTGGCATGCGCTATATGGAGGAGCTCGTGGGAGTGGCCTACAATCATGTCATCATGGCCAGAGTTGGCAATGACTTGCGCGGCCTGAGGAAGAGAAGTTGTTAGCTCAGCTATCTTTGCTCGCTTGGCAGAGCTCAAGCTTCAGGGAAGCTCCTGGGAGTGAGAGCATAGCTCAGCATACCATTGTGAATTAGTACTTCGTCGACAGCTCGACACCAGCTGATGAATAGACTTGGATGGTAGAAGGTGTGCAAAGAAATTGCAAAAGAGATCTGCTGTGATGCAACAGAAGGACACGAGGCTTGGATGTGAATTGGCGGGCAGCGCAGGCAAGTTCGCGGTCCACGGTGGCAGGCACCAGTCTGGTGGCTCTTGGGCTCTCCTGAGTCCTGAGTGGCCCAAATTGTTTGCCAACTGTCACCAACTGCTGGCCTTGCCTTGCACCTCTGCGTCGTGGTCCCTGTGGCACGTGATCCGGAACCCCGCTGGTGGGGTATCAATGTACTATTGTGACGAACAGTTTGATGAAGGCCCATGAATTGATGTCATCTAGATATTCGATATTCTTTTACAGAAGATGTTTATTCTTGATCAGTTCATCCCTTCTTTCCCATAATGACCCTATGCCTTCGCCGGCAGATTGGCGACTGCTCTCCTAATGTCAACCTTTCTGCACGAAAAGTCGGATCCGCCAAGGACGCATATGACTTCGAGAAGAACGAAGAACGAATAGATAGTGAGGGCAGTAACGCTATGCTTCCGACATTAAAGTTCAGACTCTTCAAAGCGTCTGGTTCAATCTATCAAATCCAGTCATGGCTGCCGATGCGCGAAATCCGGGGTAGCGAAGCCGTCGACTACGGATGGATCCCCCCAAACTTGGGACCAAGGGAGGTGCCGAAAGAGGCACCATCACCCTGCGATCACAGGCACCGCAGCGTCAGACCCCCGTGCCTCCGGCCCACGGTCAGTGGCGCACCTCGGCCAGACTGAAGGTCATCCTTCCGGAGCGCATTTCCAATCCACGATCCATAAGACTTTCTTTACACACTGACATCCTCGCATCCCTCTGTACAGGAACTCCCTGTCTTTTGTATCCTTACACTCTCATCGTCGCACAGGCATTCATTCGTCTTCTTTGCGCAACGTCCCACCACATCCTACTTCGGAACTCACTCGGCTCATCTTCCCCACCACTTGCGCCGAGGCATCTTTGCCTGCGAGAGACTGTTTCTCGAAACAAGAGCAACTTCGTCGACGCTCTTAGCATAGAGCCAGAAGAGAATATACTGTTCGCAAAGACATAATCTTTCGACTCGGCAAATCGCAACCATGGCCGACGCTTCCTGCAGCGGCCCGTCGCCGTTCAAGCGTCTCGTCGACCACCAGTCCCGCGACGTCAGCCATCACCAAGATCGACTCGTCGACCGATCTGCCGGCCAAGCTCACGGCGTATGTCCCAGCTCCTCTGACAAATCGAGACTCAAGCTATCATAGATACTGACACTCAGACAGGGTTTCCGATCAGCTCGCCAGCAACCCCAAGGTCCCGACAACTTCAACGCCTTCATGGACGGCGCCCCCTCGACCACAGTCCCCGGCATGGCCCACGACCCAGCTAACCGTCTCGCCGTCCACACAGCAGCACTCCAGCAGCCCGTCGCACCCATAAATCATCACCATCCCGAGCTATCACACCAAGCAAGAGCCTCACCAGTCCCCGACGTTGCCAACTGGGCCGCCGACTTCACCCGCTTCTCCAACAACCAGCAGATGCGCCCTGCCGCCATGGCAGCACCAGCACCAGTCATGCAAATGAACTTCCAGTCAGCCTTCGGCCAGGCATTTGGACCTCCAATGTACGGCAACCCGGGCTTCATGGGTCCCCAAGCCATCCCCGAAGCAGACTTTGATAAAGAAATGTCCCAATGGATGTCCACCCACGGCGGAGGAAACATGTCCGAGGTCGACGCCGCAATGGACCAAATGGCGCGAGAACTAGAGCTCAACGAAGCAGCACTCCCAGCAGAAGCAGAAACCACCGCCACAACCACGGACACAACCACGGCACTCGAGGAATCATCCTTATCAGCAAGATACACCGACCTCGAAACCCCCGAGATCGGAAACCTCTCCCTCAACGAGCCCAACCACGTCATCTCCCCACCAGAAGAGCAAGACATCCGCAACGAAGCAGCCCAAAAAGGCAAGTCAGCCGTCTCCGAAGCAGCAGAACGTCTTCTCGAGTCCGTCCAGCACGAAAGCGGGGAGAAGTGGCAAAACTCGGTGTTTCTCTCCCTCATGCGCGACTTCCGAGACGGGAGGAAAGATATCGTTAATAACGAGATTCGCGTGACGAAGGGGGAGGAGCAGATACCCCAGGAGCAGACATGACTGGCTTGTGCGCAGAATACAGAAACGAAGTGCTCCGAGGACGACAAGGCCGTTGAGGCGACCACGTTGCGGGCCATTCGAGGTGTCAAACCCATCATCTGCTGTGCTCGACACCTTAGCGAGACGGCGTTTTATTGATGCCCGCTGAGTTGCACTCGGGTGCAAGTAAAGGGTCGAGTTTGTCGTGGCGGCGAGGAAGCAAGATGAGAGAAACTGGAATCGATTTTTTGATCACATAGAGCGTCTGGTCTGGATTTACATGGGACATTTACGATTTTGTATTTATATTGAGCTTGCATATATACCTAGGTATATTGTTACAATTTGTAACAAAGTTGCTATAATTTTTTATAATGGTCGTGCGGTGATGACGTTGCTTACTGTTCGACTCTCCGTCCTATCGAAGTTGACGAGAAATCAGCCCTCTCCAAGTACTGGAACCATGAGGCATGTTTTTTTTTCATAAATGTAGTTGAGGACATGGAGTCTTAGGCAAGGGCAATCGACTGTAGACTTCTCAGATGTAATCCGCCAATCTAGTAAACATGTACCTGAATTCGTCTTTTAGGTAATTACTATACTACTTCCTCCAATAGACAGGGAAACCATAATAAATTGACGTATGTCCATGTAATACCGCGTTGGGCGTAGCGGTGATCAATCAATAAAAGTCCTCATGTCCAGTTGCTCCAAAGTGCTTCCCCCAACACAAATATAATGCTAAAACAGATACGTGAATGTAGAAATGCGGGAGGAGCTGCATGTCCGGTATCGTAGCTCATGGTGATCAGAAAAGACTCCGCCAAGAAGTTGTGTATAAAATCCAACGTCAAACGCCAAATATGCATCCTCCATAAAATACCTTTTTGTAAATATCCAAAAATAACCTTCCATTCTTCTTGTCCTACTCCTTACATGTCGATATCAAACGCCATTTCACTGTAATTCTAAGCATCCGCATGTTCCGGTCGTTGCGTCACTCAGCTCATCTATACAGACCAAGAAAATGACACGCAGCCACACGGCGTGAGGTCGACATCTCTTTCGTGCAGTGATGAGTCATCCCAGGAACTCGAGCTCACGAGTTTGTCTGCAACGGTGCCCTTCACGCCCTTGACGACTTCGTTGATCGTCACCGTGATGGGATTGCCGTTATCGTCATAGGCAGGGACCTTGTCGCGGCCACCGTCGATAATCTTATACTGGGTGCAGGTGGCAGCAGTGGCATTATCAGGACGTCGCTCGACGAACTTGACCAATTTTGTGTATGGTTCTTTGTAATTGGATGGCGACGGACCATCCGACGACCCCGTGGACAAAGGCCCCACTGATGCAGTCGTCTTGGTAGGGGTGAATGTCTGATTAGGATATATGAAAACCTGAAGCTGGATATTGGGCCACGTGCAGATCCACGGTTTGTCGCCTTCCGTGGCGGCAAACCCCTTCCTCATATATCGAGATTTATCGAATCCGGGTACGGGCGAGGTGATTGGACCCCAATGACGTTTGGCGGCACCGGTAGGTGTAGCTTTGAGCTGGTCTTCTTGCAGGATGACGGTTTTGTTGTATTCCACCTCCAGATACCACGCTGGTCCACGATTCTTTTCCTCCAGATCTTTCACAAGAGCGAGGCCCCGAAATTCAGGGATATCGGGGGGTTGTGAACCCCAAATGAACTTTGATGATTTGGGATCGAATGGTGCCAGCTTCAAAGCATAGTTCGCCGTGGGCACTGCATCCGGGAGCGGTGTGACATTCATTGAGTGCCAACGGAATGGCATCTCGCAACTCCAAGCTGGGCTCTGGGCAGAATCCTTGATGCACGCCTTGGGAACCTGATATTTCTCCATTGGTGGCAAAGCGTAACAGCCTGTGTCTAGGGGAGGCAGGCCGCTCGGCCGCTCATTGAGGTACAGAACATTATTCGTGATGGGCTTCGGGCCATTTGATCTGTTTTGCGTTAGTTATAGTGACTTATGCTTGGAAGGGTATGTTGATCGAAGTGACATGACAACTTACTTATCCTTGGATGGTGGCGGTCCGCGGCGCGTGACGATGGTGCCAGTGACTGTGCCCATAACAACTCCCAAAATGATGATGCCAGACAGCAGCAAGCAGATGGCCCAGTACGGTACGATTCCCCAAAGCTTCTTCCTAGCGCGTCGTTGCCATTTACCCTGAGTGGGCTTTTCGGCGAAGTCTCGGGCAGCACCATTGACGGCGTGGTAACTTTCAACGGAAGGCACACTGCGAATAGAGCCTGACCTGTTCGGTGCACTGGGAAGATCTTCTTCTGTGGAAGAAAACTCCGGGTTCCGCATGGCAAGGCCGATGCCACCAGCACCAGGAATTTGTCGAACAGGTGATGAAGGGGAAACTGTCAGCCCAACAGTGCTGTTGTTATTGCTATCTGTGGTGGGTGGCGTGACAATTTCGATGCCAGTTGCAGGCTTGGCGGCGTATGCTTCTTGAGGGTATCGCGAATAGGGCGGAAGTTCTTCCATGTGTCCCAAGGGTCCGATCAAGTCTCCCGCCTCCTCTCCGTCAGGCCCTAGTTGTCTACGATAGCCGTCGTTCATGCCATTAAAGCCGACGGGAATTGCTCGTTGGCTAGGATCCTCGGATGTGGCGGTGTTTTGTGTATAAAGGGCATATGGATGAGTTGGGCCACGGGATCCGTCATAAGTTTCCACGCTACTCAGCGGTCCCGTCGACGAGGTGGCGTTACTGTAGGTTCTTTGGGGATACATTTGATAAGGATGCGATGGCTGAGTAGTCCCACGATACTGAGAATCGACTTGTGTTGTGCTACTGGACGATGATGATTGCCCGTCCCTAGATGAAATCAGGCCATCGTTCCGGAGAGTCA
Organism: Periglandula ipomoeae IasaF13; assembly: GCA_000222875.2. Classification (NCBI taxonomy): domain Eukaryota; kingdom Fungi; phylum Ascomycota; class Sordariomycetes; order Hypocreales; family Clavicipitaceae; genus Periglandula; species Periglandula ipomoeae. The sequence continues at coordinate 25,759 of AFRD01000268.1, forward strand.
AGGAGTCGTGAAGGCGGGGAGGTTTGGCAGTGCTTGAAGGTCGATTGAAATCGGCCTGACCCTTCGCTGACGCCGCAGCTGCCAATGGCGGTGGCCTCGGCAAGTTGAAGGACTGATTTAGATCAAATCTTGATGGTGGTGCAACGGCTGGCGGAGTGCCACTTAATCCAGCAGAAGGTGACGGTCGGAAGCCGTCCGAGACGGCATTGGCGGTCAAATCGTATTCATCGTCCTCTGACAATCGAACTGACCTCCTGGCAATCGATCTCCTCCTCTCATTTCCCGAGTTTCTGTCGCCCGGTTGCATGTTGGCGTTGAAAAGAAAATTGGTTCGTCAGGTGTGGAATGGCTGGATATCAACTGTCGGATCGACCACGACCGGCGACACTCAGCCTTTTTGACGTCGGCTGGTGACGCGAGCCACAGAGGAATGGCCGCACAAAGCAGCGCCCCTGATGTTGACGAGATCCCAGCGAGCAAAGATGTCGGTCGTCGTTCTGGTGGTGCTCGAAATTGAGGTTGGGCAGGTGTCGATGATGATGGTTCGGTTAAGGCGAGAGCGGCGGACGGCGGTCAGTCAAAGAGAAACACGGATGATGAATGAGCCTACGACAGAGGGCAGCCACACGAGCGACAGAAATCAATGGGATGGAGTCAACTGCTGTGGAAGCCGAATTGCCAGGCAGATTCGATTCTTGTGGTGATGATCTCTGTGGGTGTATGGAATGGACGGGCCTGGGCTTGGGGGGAGGGCGGAGCGGATTGTTCGCTGGCAAGATCTCACAGCGGCAGGATTGGCTCCGCGCACCGCTCAAGGGCTGAGGGCAGCTGCAACCGCAGAGTCAGCATCACCACAGACACCAATCTCGACACCAATGCTGAGTGTGAGTGGGTTTCGGGAACCTTGCAAGGAGAGTGGGCGCATAGGAGCAACCATGGCACACAAGGAGAGAGTGGGCGCGCAGCAGGGGCAGCAATTGGTCGGGGTCGAGGCCCAGCTTGGGCCAGAAGGGGCCCGGGAGGGATGGCTGGAAGGAGTAGCAGCACTGGTAACGATGGCTCGACGGCTGAGGGCTGATGGCTGATGATGGCTGATGATGGCTGCTTTCTTCTCGGAAAAGGACGAGAGGAAGACGAGGATGAGGAAAAGTGAGCCAACCAAGCTGCCGTGGGCCAGCCAGGGGCCCACCCCACGAGCCAATGGGTGTCAGGTCAGCCCGCTTTTGCTGGCACTGGTCCGCTCTGCCCGGAAGAGAAAGGCAGGGACGCAGAGACGCTGCCGGGAGATTGGCTGGGGTCTGTCGCCTCCCCCAGGGCCGCGACTCTGTGAGTGGCCACTTGGCTCGTAGAGCCCGAGTGTGGTGGAGCAGAATATTGGCCTGGCCAGCCCGAGCAGGGCCTGTGCAGCAGAAGCCGCTTGCTGCGGGCGGCGGGCGTTTTGTTAAATGCCGGCTGCGATGAATGAAATGGGCGTCGCTGGGCTGCGGAAGACATTTAATAATGATTCTAACCAATATATTATCACTGCGAGGTGAGAACAAGGCACAAGCATGGCCATGCGAATGTGCCAAATCATGTCCCGTTCCTAATAATATTGATGGATGCTGCATTCTGGCTGGCCAACCCGTCCAAGCTAAAAGCAAGTCCTGCACGTTCCTTGATCCAGATTACACTTCCTCTCACCTCCCCCAGCTGCTTTTTTATCAACAGGCCGCTGACATGGGTTGCCTCTAAATCGGAAAGACGGTATCCCGTAAGGTCCCTGACGGACCATCTCGAGAAGCATCGGAGATCGAGGCTATTCAATCCGCGTGCCGGGCTCGCAATCTCAAGTGCCGATTGCCCGCGCCATCTCGACTTCTCTCAATTTCGGGGTTGCTTGCAACGCGTGTGTGCCAAGGTTAGATATGCAGCGAAACAACCTTAATCATGGACGGGCCACCGATTACTCGCAGCTCACCAGCGCTGACGCTTGCAAACGCAGAATATTCGAGACCAGTGCCTCGAATCCCTGAATTTGCCAGAGACCAAGAGTGGTAGTGCTCTTGGAGCCGGCCAACCAGTGATGAGAGAACATGCACGTATTATGTAGGTACACATGTCGAAGTTTCAGCCTATCACTCGACATCCCCAATTGACCGCTACACGGCTCTCGCGTAATATAGAACGGCGCATCGTATTACTATATTATTGTGGACCACGTAATATACTTCCTAGGGCGAAAGTGACGGAGTCGCCAAGTGCTGATCAAGCCCCATCCGCGGCAATTGAAAACTCGCCCTGCTACCCTGCAGCGAACATGACTTCCACCTCCAAGTCGGCAGTGAGCAGGTTTGTTTCAGGACTGTGCCTTAAATCGACCCGACGTTTTCCAACGGGTTCGCCTCATACCGTTTTTGCCTAGGCTGGACGGAGACGAATCGGTCCCTTCAAAACGTCTATAGTGCCGTCCAGACGGGTCGCACGTTGGCGTGGAACGCAGGCTCAATTTTTGGCTCATCGCGACGGCCCCCAAGTGAAACCAAACAGTTGCGAGAAGCTCGACGCCGCGAGAAGGAAGGTGAATGGCTGTCGTGCGTTTTCTCCCACTTGATTACGACATGGCATGTTTCAGGTACGTTTGTCGGCAGACCCTCGCCTGACTGGTTGCTTTTTGCCAAAATTTCCGACCATTATCAGCCAATTGCGGATGTACACACCAGCCTTGGCATTGTTCCGATATAGCCGAGTCGGCGCGCGATGCCTTGCTTTGGTCTTTGTGAAAGTCAATACAGCCAGGTGCCTCTATATATTCCGAGACGGCCTCTTCGTCAAGTGTTTTGCAGAGGGCGGCTGATGGACGCCTGTGCTGCTTCAAACGACGCGCTTGAATGATGCCATGGCCGTGCCAGTATATGGCGACATACGGCGATTCAACGACACTCAAAGCTTAATTGAATCTGATTGTTGTACCTGTATCTTTGTCAAACAATTCTCCAGTTCAAGATCGTCGATCTGGATCCTTCAGTAGAAGGAGTTGTTGCAAATCGTTTCCGTGACTTAATCTTGCCCACACATAGCCCCTCCCTGTGGCAGTTTGTCCGCTTATCTGATGCCAATTATCGACATGCTGACGACTTGAATTCTTGAGCGATTGAAGCACAATTCTCCAATTTCAATCATAGAAAGAACATCATCATGGCATTGTGGAAGCTTTGCAGTTGTGTGGCAAAAGCTCAGTTGCAGCATCCAACTTGGCTGGGCATAATCGCAAGACACGTTCCACTAGGAAGAAACCAGCAAGTCGTCCCGACAAATGACTTAGCAAGGAACAATTCGAGTGCCCTTCTATTACTATTATCTCGGATCTAGAACTTCTTCCTAACTGAAGACAAGTCCACATTCCCACGTGCGGAGGTCTTGCAACCTTCAACACTATTCGCCACATCGCGTGATACGAACCCTCTTGGCCCCATACTGTGATATTACCCGGTTTGCATCAATTATGCATCATAAGTCGCTAACTTTGAGAGTTAAATGCGAACTTCTGGCTGAGAACGGAGCTGCGCAGCAGCGTTACGCAGGCCCTTAGCCGCCCGGTGGAAACGGGTAGTGTATTTCACACACGTCATGGCCGATCAGAGGACTCGATGGAGTTGAGGTTCGATAAACATCGACATGTATCTAATCTCATATCGTGTGCAGGATAGTGGTACAGTTGATAGACCGGCCATTTACCCTCATAAGTGATTACAGGGTGAGAGCGTTCCGTTGAGCCGAGCGGTTGGTGAATCGGGCAGAGATAACACTCAGGCATGCAATGGCATACTCCAACAAGAACACATTATGGACTCTGTGGAGGAAGAATGGCTACAAAAGTTGATTTCGAGCATATCAGCTGCACACAATAATGATGCAGAGGCACAGGAACTCGGCTTTCCTGGATACTTGCCTTGTTTAATGCATTTCATCAGTACCGGGTAGCCTTGTTCGACGTATGCCAGATCATCTAGATTCGATTATTCTCGATTAAAGATATGCTGAATCAAGTTGACCCTTTAATGAACGGAATTACTGTCGAATAAAGGTTTCGAAATACCCAATTGGTAATATTCACAGGCCAAAACCATCGCACCCAGCCTGCTTTATAACGTCCCCAAACTCCGCATACCATTTAGGAAACTCGCCGACGCTCAGGGCTTCAAGTGTCTGCACACCCCCAATCTCGAAGGCAAACCTGGCCGTCTACCTGAATACACTTATCTTCTGACTTCTCAAGATGCCTTTCAATGTCGCCAATCGCTGGACCAGCTACACCGAGCCATTTGAACCACTCCATATGCAGCATGGTGTAAGTCGACGATGCCACTATCCACGATCGACTTGCTGAGATATTCCCACATAGCTCTTCGTATAACTGTCTGGGAGACAATTAAAGAACAAGGCCTTCGAGTGTTATTCAGCAATCATGATTTGAAGGAGAAAATGCAAAGTTGCAGCAGTGAATGGGCGGGGTTTTGCGCCGGTGCTGTTCACTTTCTCCTCACCTTTACTTTTTCACGCTTGCAAACTCTCAACTCTCAACTTCTCGACTCTTCGAACCACTTAACCTACGAAATTTTGTTAAAAAAATGGATAACAACAAAGGAAAAGGTCCAGTTGATGAAAGCGCCACTAAGACGCGCCAGGATCGCCAACGTTCCAAGAAAAGCTCGATGAAATCAGAGAAACAACCAAGCAGCACCCCAGTTATTACAAAAGTCCCAAAGGATGCTGAGAAGATACTTGGTACAGATTTTAAATCTCTATTTAATAGGGTTAAGAACGGAGAAGTACCTTTAAGTCCAGAACATGCTGCCTTATTAGGTAAGTGCTATTTTTACTTCTAAGAATTCAAGCCTTTACTAAGAAAATAATTAGGGACACCTTCCAAGGGAGTCGACGCTGATATTGCCATGAGAATTCTCGACGAAATAATGAACGAGGAGGAGCATTAGGAAAGAGCATACTTGTATATTGCAGATTCTTGAGCAGTCGGGCCATTGGGACAACTTTGAGACTGTCGCAGGGGATGAGCGGCCGTGGAGTATGCTGCCACGAATTTGGGGAGAGCTTATTAAGAGTCGATAGACGGATTGTTAAGTTCGAGAGATGGAGACTGCGTGCGATTATTTCGATTGCTGTTCATGGCGATGAGCATGTGAAACCCGATGAAACTGCCAGGTAGCTGACAAGTCAGAGATGCGTGAGCCCACACCGTATACCAGTATAATGTGTATAAATTTACAGACATGACACAGTCTTCTGATCGCTGCCTCGGAGGAGCGAGCTTGGATCGCATGTAGTTGGTTGTTGCAACCAGTTGCGTGAAGTTTAGGTATTGTATTCGCAATTACAGCCTAATATTAAGGAGATTTTCTAATTGGTAGCAATATTGAAAATTATCCAAGAACAACTTCTTGCTCAGTCTTCCATTGCGCCGTAGCACGTACCGCGTGGCATCGGGTAGCTGCTGCCACCGTACCGTGTCACAGGTTGCTGTCAAGTTCACGAGGGGCACATCGTCAATTTTCTTTCAAAGGCAAATTTTGACGTCATGGAATTGAGATAATAGTCGGACCTCCTTGAATACATAATGTCCGGCATGATCTATTCGAAAATTGGCAGAAAGGAAATTGTTGAGAACCGCGCCAAACTTACAAACATGACATCGTCATTTTCTTCCGACTATTTTGCATCAGACACCTCAGTGCCATTAGCTTACCCGACAAAACGAATCAAGGGCGAAGAATATCTAGTGTCAATCTACCGCATGAATCCCTATCCGAGCTCAACAATGCGATTCATAGCATACGCAACAGGATGTCCCCTCAACGCTGCCTACATTGTCGCAAGATATCCTCGATCTCGCAAAAGCCCAGCTCGATATGGAAATAAACCTGGCAAGATTGTATACGAGGTCGGGAAAGGCGAGCTGTTCTGGATGACACAGACGGCTGGCGATCACTTGATACGGGAGCACGATAGACGGAAAAGGGAGACGGAACAGCCCCTTCAAGGCAATCAACCCTCTCGTCCTCAATCAGCGCAAGAAAGTGCTCGTGGGGAGGTTCCTGGACAGCGAGACACAAATGACGAAGAAACAGCAGCAGATGGCCAAGCCGCGGAGGAAGAAACGGCGGCGTAGATGTTGAAAGAGCTCGAACTTTCTGCAAGTGCGTCGCTCCAATTCAAGGGGAAAAGGTCTCAATATGCAATATGAATTGCACCCACGGTTAGCAACAGGAAATAATCCGTCATCGCATTTTCTGTATTCCACGAAACTCGAAGACTGAAGCGTAATCACCACTGGAAGCAAATTGCCCGTTCGACAAGATCATAACTTCAAGAGTGGAGATTAGCATGACCCGATTCTGAATCTAAGATGCAAGACGACAATGCAAGAACAAGTAAATGCAAGGGTTTGGAGGAGTTCGAATCAATCTGAAGGACAATATTGGTTTCATCCACGCGGACGCGGTTAAATGCAAGCCGCCTCTTGCTTGTTTCTCGTAACGAAGCCGTTTGGCAGATGGAATGGCAGATGGAACAGGTCTTGAACATTCACAAAGGTCGACGAAAGAAATGCGCCAGTAGTATCGCGATACTGTGCTGCTTGAAAGGCGCAGAAAGACCGATCAATGTTGCTGAGGTCAAAGCTTGGGAGGACCGAGTTCGTAAAGTGCTGTCGAGGTAGACAATGAGGCTGTGCTATTGTTCGGCGAGCTGTCACATGTTGCGTTGAATGTTAATCAAAAAAGCTTATCACAAATTAGGTGAAAGCAAAGCTGTTCTTGATGCATTCGGAAGATATTCGTCCAAAAAATAAAGTGCAATACATTAAAATCTGCCTCGCCTCCTTCGGATGCGAATCCCGGAGGAGAAACTGTGAGTCAGTAGGCCGTAGTTGCAGGGCTTGGGAGGTCTAATATGGGGATTGAGTTTAGTGGATGGGCCACGCCGTCAACTCCTCAACAGCAGAGGACGTTGTTGCCTGAAGCGCTACTCAGTTTAGTGGGTACATGTGTGCATCAACATTGAATCAAATGTCAAGTCTGGTGCAAGACCAGACGGCAGAGGACTCGCTGCATTTCCGTGAGCCGGATCCATCAAATGGATTCACGGGTTGCAGCGGGGAACGTGCAAGTGTGCATGAATTCTTGGCAACAAACGGGGATATTGACGAGGAAAAGGCACTTGACGGCTGGGCCAACGGCATCTTGAAAAGGGCGTGTTGATGGGGAACTTTGCGGCTCTTTGATACGACACTGCACGACATTGATGCCAGCCAAGAAACGGCACACACACAACCATCGTTGACATCGTTGAACCCACACAGGCCTGCCTTCAAGTGCAGCATTTGTGGTCTGTCGCGTCAAGTCCATCATTGCATCTGCAAAGCAGACACCGGGAGCACCCTACAGCTTGAGCATTGACTGCGTGAGACGAACCAGTTGACATCTTCACCAACGCCACACACACCCCTCCTCCCCGTCCCTTTTGCGCTGTTTGATGATGATGGGAGTGTTGTCTGCAGACTGGGCCCCAGCATGGGATTGCACCCAGCGTGCGGCCTCCACGATTAATGAGTTGGCGATGAGATGAACAGCCACAGCCGTGCTTGAACAGACCAGACGGGACTAGACGTCACGTCGGGCGCTGCGCCGCCGCTAGTCGTGCACATCCTTGCCACCATGGCAGAAACGGCTTGAGCGAAGGAGTCATCTTGCCGCTTGTCAGTTGGCGGACACTCACTGCCGGCACTCCCAGCTGGCAACTGGCTCTGACACTGGCACTTGCATTTGGGGCAATCAGGCATCATGCAGCTGCAGCCTTGCTATTCCCAGTAGTAAGTCCATGCCTGCCATTCATCACATTTTTCTTTGAGTCCTATCCAGTCCTGCATGCTCACGCTAGGCTGCCAATCGTCATCTTCCTGTATATAAACCAACCTGTTTATCCTCACAGCCCAATCTGTTCTTCTTCCCTCGCCAGACGCATCTTCACTTTCGCAGGACATTGCCGCCTGCTACTCTCTCATCAGCCGCTGCGGACCCTCCCACTGCGTCGAAACAACCACCTTTACGAACACAGGACTGTTGTTTCACCGCCATCATGGATTTCTTCAAGCAAACCATAGAACAGACCGTAGAAAAGACCATGGAGCAACAGCCCACAACGCCTCCCACGGAAACGGGCATTCCCGGCGTACCATCGCCTCAATTTGCCCTCCTCAATTACTTCTTTCCCGGCTACTCAATGCTCACCTCTGCTGCAAATGCATACATGGGCGCCGATATCAACTCTTACATGCCCGCCCTGATCGCCGTCGTCGCCGTCGTCGCCTTCTATGTCTCATGGAACTATATCAGGGATCGGTTCTGGGTTTTTGTAGACGACTACCTCATGTCCAGTGTCACCATTCGCACAGATGATGAGATCTATAACATGGTAATGCTGTGGCTGTCCAAGCAGAAGTTCGCCCACAACTCCCGCCACTTTGTTGCCAACACCAACATCAATTCCCGAAACCGCTACATGTATAACTACTCTAATGGTGACAGCGATGACGAGGGCGACGAAGAGGTGGACGCACAGATCAACTCCATTACTGGAACATCGAGCACCCAGAAGCAGGCTTTGCATTACACCCCTTCCGTCGGCACTCACTTCTTCTGGTATAAGATGCGCCCTCTAACTTTCGAGCGCGTGCAGAACCGCGATCAGAACTTCCACATGAGCCAGAGTGAGAAGAGCTCCGTATCTCTTGCCTGGGCCGTAACCCACGCATCTTGAAAGAGCTGCTCCTTGAGGCTCGCCAAATGCACATGAAGAAGGACGACCGCAAGACGGTCATTTACCGCGCCAACCTGGCCGACAACTATTGGCAACGGTGCATGTCTCGTCTGAACCGACCATTCTCAACCGTCATCTTGAACGAAGGGGTCAAGCAGGACCTGATTGACGATGCTGGCGACTACTTGAACCCCATTACCCGACGATGGTACGCAAACCGTGGCATTCCCTACCGCCGAGGCTATTTGCTACACGGCCCACCGGGAACCGGCAAGAGCTCTCTTAGTCTTGTTCTGGCTGGCTACTTCCGCATGAAGATTTATATCGTCAGTCTGAGCTCTAGCGCCGCCACTGAGGAGAACCTGACCTCTCTCTTCCATGAACTCCCCACCCGCTGTGTGGTTCTTCTCGAGGACATTGACAGTGCTGGATTGACACACACTCGAGAGGAGACTTCTGCACCAACGTCTTCAACGGAAAATACTTCCGAATCCAACAACACCAACGGCTCTTACGGAACTAAGCCAACCACCACTGGTCGTGTCTCTCTCTGGTCTCCTCAACATCCTCGACGGTGTGGCTTCTCAGGAGGGTCGCATTCTCATCATGACAACCAACCACATTGAGAAGCTCGACAAGGCGCTCATCCGTCCTGGCCGTATCGACATGATTATTCCCTTTGGTCTCGCAGATAAGACCATGGCTACGTCCATTTTCCGCGCCATCTACGCTCCTTACGACAACGAAACCGCTTCCAAGGCAGACCACAAGGACCCTGACACTGCCGCAGTAGAGGCCCGTCTCGCCAAGAAGCGCGCCCAGATCAGCGAGCGTGTCGATGAGCAAGCCAAGGTCTTCGGCGAGAAGATGCCCCCTCTGGAGTTTAGTCCCGCTGAAGTTCAAGGCCTGTTGCTGCGCCACAAGCGCGACCCTGAGGGTGCAATCGAGACCGTCGACAGCTGGGTTGCTCAGATGCGCAAGGACAGAAAGGAGAAGGCAGAGGAGGCAGCCAAGGTGAAGCGTGAGGAAGAGGAGCGCAAGAAGAAGCAAGAGGAAGAAAAAAAGGAGAAGGAGAAGAAGAAGCAGGAAGAAGAGGAGAAGAATAAGAAGCAAGAATATGAGAAGACGACTGATGAAGCGGTCAAGGAGAAGAAGGAGAGCCAGGAATCCAGCAAGGACTCTGCAAAGCTTGACCCGAGTCCCGACAGTCCCAAGAAGACTGCCTCGGATTCAGGATACGAAACTCCTTGATTATGTCTTGCAGCATCTTTCGTTCATTTGTTCATACATAGCGCCGGCGTTGGACATGTGGTTTGCATAGCATATAGCCCTGGTGATGGGGCAGGTCAGATACAACACCATTTTACATAAGTTTGGAATCCTATCGTTCACATCGCGATCTTCAGTGACCTCATTTCCCTTCTTACTTGATGCGGATCTGCAGCAGGGCTGATGACAAGTTAAAAATCTCAACTCAACACTGTGACAATAATGATTGGCGTATGCGTATGGTCTTGTCCTAAAATTACTCAAGCGCAACATATTAAACCCTCACGTAACCACCCACCCTCCCATTGCATATCATGGCAACTGAGTGCTGCATTGCGAGACAACCAACGATATCGGCGAGCATGTCTAGTTTTTTTGAGTGTGATTGGCCAAGACGTCCTGCACATTACCAGATCATCAGTTGCGGCCCAACTATACGCCTCGTTGATACAACACAGAGTAGTAACGCACAACTGTGTATTTGGATGCATTGCCGATTGGCTCGTCCCTGATCTTCAGCCTTGTTTGCAACACTACGCACTTAATATCAATTGTATAAGTAACTTCACCATCGCTGCGTGCTCGAGAACTTTCTGCACCGAGACGTCTTCTACTTCAACTCACGAGATTATTCGAATAGATGCACCAGCGCCGAATTAGTGTCAAAAACGTCGCAACAATGGCCAAGAAGATCGAGCACAACAACACAGAGTTGGTTATCGAACCACTGCCGTCACCGCCTACTTCTATCTCTGACGTAGCTTTCGACGGAGATAGTAAGAAGGTCTGCGGGAAGAGAGAGTTCTGTGACGTTACACATGCAGACACAAAGTCGCGTGATGTAATCAACGACGATGCCAGAAACGCAAATATGGCGGCGCGAGCTGATATGGTCGACGCCGGTGGTGAGCCTACTCCTCCCTTGCAAAAGTCCAGATACGACGATGAAAATATGATGGAGGAATCCGAAAATACATTCCGATGCCGCGAGGCGACTCGGTTCGACGACGATGAGGATGACTTGGACTCCGTGATGGACTCGGACGATACGCACCGGGACATAAAGGGAGTCCTTCGAGAAGAAGAACGAGTTGCATTCGCTCACTGTCTCATTGATGCTTTCCTCAAGTCTGATGCGTGTCGAATTGATGCACCAATAGCAACAGAGGTCCCGCTGATTCCCATACTCAGCCCCGACTGGTTGTCGAGGGTGAACCAGACAGGTGTAGAAACTTTTGCCTTTGGAGGGTTCGTGCTCAATGCCCGGGATATGAAATATAGCGCTCAAGAATCATATTCGCAGGCTTACCATTCACAAGCCGAGCCAATGTATGGGTGCGTTGATAATGCAGTCATAGACAATCTCCCAGTGGCGGAGCCGTCCCCAATGCCGACAGCCTTGATGCCTTATAGCACAACTTGTCCTGCGGACTTTCAGCTCGATTTCGAAAACGAACCAAACCTTGGAGCCTCGTATAGTCTCTACGATGCTATGATTGCATACAACGAATCTGACGTAAATCAGATACATTGGCAACTCCCCTAACATCCTACTCCGCCATCCCTGCTAGACCCATCGACAACAGAAGTTGAATCGCGCCCTGAGAGTAGTCTCATCGACCAGCTTCAAATCGACGTACAACACCAAATACATAATCCCGGACCGGCGACAGAAGATATAACCGGCCAATTGTTCGCTTGCCCCTACAATAAATGGAAGCCACTCGCTTACAATTCATGTCGGAACAAGGTCCTCGAGGGAATCGCCAGAGTGAAGCAGCATCTCCGGAGATGCCATATGATCCCCATCCACTGCGCCGTTTGTTTCACCGAGTTTACTCGTGAAGAGGACCGGGACGCACATGCTCGGCTTCGAATCTGTCCTGGTCAAGAGCCCAAAGAGTGGGAGGGTATAACACGGGCCAAGGAGAAGCGCCTCAGGAGGCGGGCGAAGACGTCTTTGAGTAAAGAGGACCAGTGGTATGACATGTATGCCATTTTGTTCCCAAGGAGCCCCAAGCCAAAGACTCCATACATCGATGCTCCCATCTCAGAAGATGTGCAGGCCCTGCACGACTTCATGGCAAAGGAGTGGAAGCCGACGTTTGACCAATTGGTTCGGGAGAAGATCCCTCCCGAACTCGTGGCGCAAGAGGATCTTGTCAAGGACTTTGCAAACTCTGTGTTGGAAGACGCCATAACGATGCTCTTCAGCCGTTTCGAAGCCGGCAAATTAAGTGAGGGAGAGATAAACTACACAAGTTGAGATCATGATAGTGCAATTTTTAATGTGTCGCACAACACAACAATAGCACGAATTTCAAGCCGTCAATTTCAAAAGCGATACCCAGTGAGCCTTGTAATGTAGTCAAGCAGACAAGCAATTTGTCAAGCATACCACACCGAGGTAGAACCACTGACCTGCGTGCCATCGGGAGCCTATTCCTGTAGTTGGTTCCAAAAGGTAGTTAGCAAGAACTCCCAGCACTGCCACATAGTCTATATAGGTTTTTTTGAGCAGCGGGTGTGGGGTATGATTTCTCCCAGACAAAACACCAGACGGGTAGCTCACATCTGCCGTCTGGGCGGAAAAGATGTGCCAGACGCACGAGAACCGATAGAACTCGTAAGCCGTTCACATAATCCTCGACGCCATCATCTGATCCAGACCTACGTATTGCTCCCGAATCTGCACCTGCACGCGCGTCATCTGTGTAGATTCATGCAAGATGTAAATTATGCAAACCCTTCCTCGGCGATAATTGGGATTGGATCGGCGACTCATTTTTAACTCCGACTCCAGAGGGGACCATTCAGGTGGTCAGTCGGCATCGCGACGTCTGAGGATGAAAAATCTTCGCGCATTACCTGAAACCTCGCCAGCCCTACTTGGCAGGGCCTCGCGATGACTCGCCTAGATCTTCCGTTATCAATCAGTAGATAATCGAAGATCCTGGCCAGAAGCACAAATTTTTGTCTAGAAGACCCAGGCGTACCCACATGTACTCCGTAAATGGAGTCACGATGGGGTCATTTGAGTGATTATTTGGACGAATGTGTCAACGACTGGCGCACTTGATGAATAAGACGTCACAGAGTCTTCGCCGTTGTGAAAGCAACAGGGTTTGGCTGGGAGCCCGCAGCCACAATTCCTTTTGGCCCCCGTCGGTCGCTAGACTCGGCTGGGCGTCTGTCTTGAACCAGATTTGTGACGACTTTTTCTGCTTGGACCCTGCGGACATCTGTAGCGCATGCAGCCCCAAGTTGGTGACTGCGCACAAGTCAACGCTGGACGCCAGAAATCCAAGACAAAACTTCAACAAGAAAAACAGCAACGGGGATGAGCATGGATGCCACTCTGCCCAACAGCTGGGCTGTGATAAGTAAGCTAGTATATCAGTTCTGGACTAGTTCGAGTCTGCTGGCTATTATTACCATTTCGCTGAAATGCGTAGGGATTTTGAGCCACCCAAAACCCGAAAGCGGTGGGCCTGCTAACGAACCTTTTGTTGCAATACATAAGTTGACATCCACGGGAGAAGATCGCTAGTTGTATGGTTGCTCACAGAGACGCCCCTTGAAGCCAACACTCGACTGGTTGAGAAGTTCCAAGCGGCTATAAGCACGAAGTCTTTCATCATCCAGTACTTTCTTGCTCTCCCTGATGTAGTAACGCGATCCGAACGGGTCGAGAATAGGCCGCGTGTGAGGGGAGAGACGACAACCAAGATTCCAGATTAACCACGCGGGCAGACAGCGTCGTCTTGATGGGCGGTGGCCAGGCCAGGGTATTATTCAAAGTGGTGGCGTAACACATCAAATCTCGCCCAAAGGCTCCCATGGCCCCAGCAAATCTCCACTTCCCCCTGGCAGAGAGATCCGCTCCACGTCCGAACAGGACAGGCTGCGTGCCTAGTTGTGCTAGTCTCTTCCCATCAATCTTAAAACTGCTGGCCACTCAAAAAAGGGCGGTGAAAAAATGACTGGAGCGAGATAACGGTAGGCGGGACGCGGGAGGAAGAGACGACCAGACTCGTCTGGGTTTTTTGGTGGGACGCGCAGATGGGCAAATGGGCAAAGGGGACTTGCTGACTGAGTGACGGACGGTTGGCAAGGGTGCCTGCCGTCAAAATCTTGCCTCCTCCCACTCGTCTCTGCGATTTCTCTCGTTTCCCTCTCCCCCAAACATTTTGTCCCCGGCGTACACAAATAATTCCTCGCAACATGGCTTCTCGTCCCCAGAACATTGGCATCAAAGCCATCGAGATTTACTTCCCCAGCCAGGTACGCTGTTCTGCTAGTGGCCCTGCCCCTCGCTTGCTCGTAAAAAAAGCTGCGAAGGCGGTCCAAGATGCAAGTTGCCCCTCAGTCGCCGACATCGCTAACCTACGATTACTTCGTTGTCACGCGTGCAGTATGTCGAACAGAGCGAACTCGAGAAGTTTGACGGTGTCGGCACCGGAAAATACACCATTGGCCTCGGCCAGACCAAGATGAGCTTCTGCGATGATCGTGAGGGTGAGTTGTGACCCCTCCATGTGCTTGCCTGTGCCCCTCGCCCCTTTTGGACCCTTGTCATGGGTCCGCATGTGATGCAAGAATTCCTTGCCAACCAACTCGCGCAAAGACCTCAGGTTAGGATTAGTGAGCTGACGTCTGTCGCTTTTTTCATTTGCAGATATCTACTCCCTTGCTCTCACCGTCACCTCGAACCTGCTCAAGAAGTACAACATTGACCCCAACTCTGTCGGTCGTCTGGAGGTCGGTACCGAGACCATCTTGGACAAGTCCAAGTCGGTCAAGTCGGTCCTGATGCAGCTCTTCGGCGACAACACCAACTTGGAGGGTATTGACACCGTCAATGCTTGCTACGGTGGTACCAATGCCCTGTTCAACAGCATCAACTGGATTGAGTCTTCCGCCTGGGATGGCCGCGATGCCATCGTCGTCGCTGGTGATATTGCTTTGTACGCCAAGGGCAATGCTCGCCCTACTGGCGGTGCCGGTGCAGTTGCTATGCTCATTGGACCTGATGCCCCCGTCGTCATGGAGCCCGGTTTGCGAGGCACCTACATGCAGCACGCCTATGACTTCTACAAGCCCGACTTGACCAGCGAGTACCCCTACGTCGATGGCCACTACTCCATCAACTGCTACACCAAGGCCCTGGATGCTGCCTACCGCGACTACTGCAAGCGTGAGGCTAAGCTCGCTAATGGCCATGCTAATGGCACCGATGCCAGCAAGACTCCCCTCGACCGCTTCGACTACCTCGCTTTCCACGCTCCTACCTGCAAGCTTGTACAGAAGTCATATGCTCGCTTGTTATACCACGACTACCTCGCCAACGCTGATGCCCCCGCTTTCGCTGAGGTGGCTTCCGAGCTGCGTGACATGGACTACAAGAAGTCCCTGACCGACAAGGTTGTCGAGAAGACCTTCATGGGTCTCACCAAGAAGAAGTTCCAGGATCGCGTTCAGCCCGCTACTCAGGTTGCCACCATGTGCGGCAACATGTACTGCGCCAGTGTCTGGGGTGGTGTCGCCAGTTTGTTGTCCTTTGTTGACCCCAAGACTCTCGAGGGCAAGCGCATCGGTGTATTCTCCTACGGCTCCGGATTGGCCTCCAGCTTCATGTCCTTCCGAGTCAACGGAAGCGTCGAGACCATCTCCAAGAACCTGAACATCCCTGCTCGTCTGGAGGCCCGCCGTGCCGTTCCTCCCGAGACCTTTGATGCTGTAAGTTGACCGGCCCTTTTGTTGATAAGTTTGCGATGTACACTGGACACATTACTGATATTTTCTTTTTTGCTACCAGATGTGTGAGCTCCGTCACCAGGCCCATCTCAAGAAGGACTACACCCCCAAGGGTGACCCCTCCACAATTATCCCCTCCACCTACTACCTCGAGAAGGTTGACGACATGTTCAAGCGCGAATACAAGGTCCAGGCATAAATGTGCCTCGGGCAGAGAAAATACAGAAACAGAACAAGCAGTGAACGCGCCATGTTTGAGTCGTGCTCTGCATGACGCAATGGGCAAGTGCAACCTTGTACATTTCAGCATTTGTCCGACCAAGTTTTTCTGTGATATTGCAAGAAAACGGCGCGGTCGGTCAACATCATTGATTCATCACGAGGTTAACGTATCCGGGACGCATAAGGCATGTGTTGGGAGACCATGAACCCCTGCCACATAGGGACGGTGCATAATACTAAGAGGCCTTTAATTGAGTCATAGACGAGTTCTGGCTCAGGAAGAGCAAGATCTCTCGACTTGTGTAAATACTTGATCTGGGCCTATGGAAGTAAATGAATGGAAGAAGGAAAAAATCTCTTGGGTCAAACGTCGTATAGAGCGAAGGACGTCTGGGCTTTTAGACTTTTCTGCAAATAGAAAAAAAAAATGCAATCGCTGGAAATAACAGTTGAAGTTCTTCATGTTAAAAGTACACTGTGGCCAAAAACATTTGCCAGAGTCTATGGTATCTATTATATGAATACAGGGAGCGAAGCAATTTACAAATGTGAGATTACAAGAGGTCCTACCATCAGTTGTCACCCTTGTACTTCCACTCCGCACGGCGGTGCAAGTGGTAGTCCTTGCTCTTGATGGCTTGCCAGATGCCGTAGAGTCCACCGATGGGCCACCTAGCCTTGAACGACTGCTTCGCCTTCTTGCGCTCTTCCCGCGCAGCGTCCACATCGATGCAAACCTTGTCGTGCACCGTGGGGAGGGTGGTCGCGTGGTACTTCTCACGCAGGCTCTCGTACCAGCCACGGTTGTTGTCGTAGACACGCCAGAATTCTTCTTGGTTGTAATATGTGTGCGTAGAGCCACTTTCTACCACCTAGCTCGACCAATTTATCCTCCAGAGCACGGTTCTTGGTGATGAATTCCTCGTGGTCGGCGGGGCCCCATCCCCAGAGACCGATGTTTAAAATGTCCTTGGACACTGTGGTTCCGTCTCGCCCGTATAGGGGTGGAACGTGGGAGGAAGAGTTTGCTTCGGGGGACACAGCCAGAGGGGCCAGATGTCGAATGTGTCGGTTGTGTAGTTGACGAATTCTTCGGCCTTGGAGTATGGCAGGCCGAGATCTTGGACGACGAAGCGCGCCGATTCGCCTGAGGCGTGGAGCGCACGGTACAGCATGCGCGTGTGCAAGAAGTCGTCGAGGAACCAGCGGGTGAAGTTGTTGAAGGGCACGTATTTGAAGTACGTCCAGCCCTGGGCACCGACCCAGAAACCTGCGCGGTCGTAGCGGAAGAGGTATTCCGCCAACGGGATGTAGTCGACGACGGAGGACGGGCCGTTGGTCGTAGGCGATGCGGTTGATCCGGAGGTCAGAGCCTTAGTCTTATCTTTGACGTGCAAGTAGTACCACGGGTCGCGGGCTTTGCTGAACGTCTGGATTTTGGCATCGGCGGGCTTGTCGTCTGTCATGGTGCCGGTGATGATCACGCCGTGATCTTTGGAGAATAGGATGCCATCTACGTAGTCGTTTTCGGGGTTCTGTGTCTCCAGACGGACCTTCTCGACCGCCTCGGCCACGCTGCCTGTGCGGTGATATGTCGTTCGCACAAACTTCTTCGCCTCGATCAACTGAAGCTCCATGAGGGTTGTGACGCCAAGCGTTCCGACCGCACCAGCAGCTCCCTGGAACAAATCGGGCTTCTCATTCTTGGAAGCTCTCACGACGTCGCCATTTCCCAGGACCATCTCGACATAATTGATCGTCTCGTTGAAGAAGTCGTGCTTGAAGGAGCTGCTCTCGCCGGCCGTTCCGGCGTAACCACCACCAGCAGTGATGCCGGGGAACTCCATCACGACGGGAGGTACGAGGCCGTGACGCAGTGTCGATTCAACGAGTCGGTCCATGGGGACATTGGGCTCAACGAGCGCAGTGCGCGTGGCACGATCGACGCCGACGACATTGGAGAGGGCGTTGATGTCGACGATGCGGGCGCCGGGACGGGGACGAGGTCTCGTGCTGTTGGTAGAGCCGTGGAAGATGCAGTAGCTTTCCTTCTTGTCGAAGAATCCGCGGACGGCGGCGGCAATCTTGCCGACAGCTTGCTTGTGGCGCTCCATGGCTGGTCGTGGAGGCTGGTCGGGTGCGAGGTCGGCCGGGGAGCTTGCGTAGGTATTTTTAAAAGTTTCGAGATGTCAGAGCTGCATGTGGGGATGCGCTTCTGGATTGTTTGTTCCTGCCCTCAAAACGCTGTAACACTCACAGGGCACCATGAGGCTAGAAATATCACAATCGAGCTTTATTTAGAATCAATCAGTCTATACTTGGTACCAGTACGTCTTTCATGCATCTTACACAACCCGATTCCGTTAGTCGTGGTTTTGTTATTTCAAGTATCTGGGTAGCTCCAGTCTCTTAGTCGGTCTTGCATGTGATGTGGAGGTCTCTAAAATACCACGCGGACCTAATTGTCTGTAGAAAAGAATGCTGCGATTGAAGTTCAACAATCCAATCATGTCCGATGGAATTTTAAATTGAATTATAAAGGTGCTTGAAGCACAATTGATGTTCGATCATTTATGAATGCGACCGGATCCCATGAAAACACCACGCTAAACTACCAGTGCATTCTGAGCTGAGATCCAAGTTTGTCCACTCTCACCAATCTTTACATACAGATAGAGAATCAAGGTCAAAGGAAAAAAAAAAAAAAGAATACAAAGATATCTTGTCATGCATGATTAGAATTATAGGGAAAAAATCAAAAAGATAAAACACTCCCCCGGAAAGGCTCGAACTTTCAACCTGTGTATTTGAGTCAGTCGTTGTTGTGATTGTCTGTGGGTGTGGACTTGATTCTTACCTCCTGATTAACAGTCAGACGTGCTAGCCAATTGCGCCACGGAGGACGCGTTGTCCGCCTCGCTCAAAATTCCAGTATAAGAATGCCACAAGCCGGATAGTAATTCAGATGTGATCGCGCCACCTCCTTGAAACCTGCTCACAGGATTTTGACTGCTTCTCCGTTGAAATATGAAGGTTTCAATTCTCTCCTAGTTATGAAAGCCGTTCAACCACAAGATTAGCGACGTTGGGGTCATGCTCCAGGAGAAACATTGGTCATTGAGACCGATTAGCAAGGTGAATTGCCTCAATGATTGGACTTTCGCCAATGAGACTGACGACAGAAAAAGGCCATGCCACAATTATTGACTTCTCTATCGGTATATGATCTTCTTGTCATCAACTGCGCTACAGCTTAGAATTGGACGGTATCCAAGCCTTGGTTTCCGCCACTGTGTCCACTACTCTTTGCCTTATCGTCTCGTCAGATACATCAGATAGGTCATCGAAGCTCAAGGGCG
Organism: Periglandula ipomoeae IasaF13; assembly: GCA_000222875.2. Lineage (NCBI taxonomy): Eukaryota > Fungi > Ascomycota > Sordariomycetes > Hypocreales > Clavicipitaceae > Periglandula > Periglandula ipomoeae. The sequence goes on from AFRD01000268.1 coordinate 45,180, forward strand.
TTTCTTTCAGCGACTTGGCTGAGACGGTGGTTGAGCTCGAGGTCAAGTTTCGTGGATCCTCCACAGCCTGCTGGATAAAACCCGCCCAGCTGTCAATGCAGCGTCTCGATTCTGCCAAATTGTTTAAAGCCAATGCAAAGCAATGCGGCATGGCTTCGTACTCCTCGAACACCACCGTCACGCCGTCCCTCTGGAGCTTCTGCGCCATCCACTTATCCTCGTATGCTAACCTTTCCCACCCCGCGCAGATATAAACCGGCGGAAACCCAGCCCAGTCTCTTCTCATGACAGGTGAAACGAGGGGATGTGTCATCAAGTCATCGGCTGCGTACATGAACTTTCGAGGCGGATTGGCAGGCCATATTTCGCATGGCTCGAGGCCTCTTCGACCCATGTCGCCCAACGGGCCAAGATAGTCGAATGCTTCCGGGATCTTGCCATAGTATGGCTGCGAGCTGTGGGCGATGTCTAGCCATGGAGAGTTGCAAGCCGATGCAGCGGGAATGGGGATCTCACGCTCTTCGCCGTGCCACAAAATACGCTCGCCCATGCGATTCAGGTCGACGATGACTTGTATCAAGGCCATGGTCAAGTTTCCTCCAGCACTAAAGATATGCAAACAGTCAGCTAAGAGTTCTGATACAGCCAATGTGCGCTCACGCGGGTGATTGGAGATGAAAAAATTGCAAAGCGCTGAAGACGGCTTACCTATCACCGGCAATGACGATATGCTCAGGCTTCACTGGCTCATGAAATGACCCAGGTGGCGGGTAGAGCAACGTAAGGTACGCTACCAAGCAGTCTAAGAGGGAAGACGGGAAAGGATTCTGCGGCACCAGCCTGTAGCGAACGGAATATGCTCTCCCACCAACATTCTTGGCCAGTTTCTTCACCGTAGGCCGATAGGTAGCTGGGTCCATGAACGCATGTCCTCCGCCATGGAGGTACAGAATTGTGGTAGGAGCCCTCGTCTCCTTCATGAGCTCGTCATATTTCTGCTTCTCAGAAATCTTGGGCTGCGGCTCGTCGTTCTTCGCATCTGCTCTATATCCCGTCCACTCGCCATATACTGGGACGACATCGGGAACATGGATGGCTGGAGCTGGTACGTCGGGATTGTTGAGTGCTTCAATTACTTTCCCCAGGGCTCCTTTCACGGATGCTGATTCCGACTCTGACAAGGCTGGGGATGTGTATTGACTGATCCACATGCGGCCCTTGATGGGCAGCTTAGGCAGCGTCCAGCTCTGCACTCGAGTGAATGTGTTGGTTTTGCCTTCTTTTGGGGCAATGAAAGCTCGTATAAAAGCGACTGTCAACGCGCTGCGGAGGTCATTGTATGGCGAAGTCTCTGCGAAGTTGAGGGAATGTGAGAGGGACACCCGTGCAATAAGCGGCATGTACGTCAGACCAAGCCAGAACAATGACGATATAGGAGGGCGTTTCGGTGTCTGAGGGACGGGTTGCTCAACTGGTGGCGAAGAGTCTGCCATAATTGCCGCGATATTGTCAAACGCCGTCAGCGTCGGACAGTGCGTTTAATGAGACTGA
>AFRD01000267.1:0-46899 GCA_000222875.2 Periglandula ipomoeae IasaF13
CGTACAATGACGGCCCACGGCCCGGTCCGTATCCGCTACAGCAACAACAGCCACCTGCGTCCGCGGCTGATATTGCCAGCCTTGTTGGCCAAGTTGATAATGCTACACTGCAGCGATTGCTCTCAACGATGCAAAGTCAGGGGGCTGCTCCTGCTGGTGCGGGCATTTTTGGGCAAAGCAACCCGGCGGCATCAACTCCCCAAGTAGATATCCAGGCAATTCTAGGCAGTCTAGGCGCAGCTGGACATCAACATACGGCCCCTCCTCAGATGGCATACGGTGCTTCCTATGGAGGTCAGCAGCCGAATGGGGGAGGTAATTCAAAACCAGGCGGTGGCAATGGCGACGCTGCATCGCAAGTGCAGAACATCATGGCACAATTGGCACGCTACAGACAGTGAGCAAGAACAGCTGTGGCAACTTCTGTTCAGGCATGGGTGGCATAGATGAGTCCTGTATTTCAAAGCAAATCATAGTCCGAGCGTCAGTGATCATAGATGAGCCATTGATGATGTCATGAGGTGATACCAAGAGTGTAGTAATGCTGGTGAGAAAAAGGAGGGCATGTAAGAGAGAGACGGTCTATGCCGTGTTCCACTGTCTCATGAATAAATTTAGATCAAACACACTCCCAATGTATTGAAATCAATCCTTGTCAGAGTGGCGGCAGACCATTTTAATCCATTTCAGCTCGTGTACTACGCTAGGCATGCCAACCTTTGGAGATGTAAAGGACACCAGGATATGATACTTATTTCACTTCGGCTCTGATTTAAAATACAATTGAAAAAAAACCTAATGAACGGCTTGTCACCAAGACTACAAGCCAAAAGTCTCGCTATGCCACCATACCCTTCGTCCCTTTCTCGCCCATGGTCCAACTCTATGTCTGACCTCTCTAGTCATTTCTACAGGACCGCACACGAGAACGGCCACCGAGTCGCTCAGGCCCTGACGGAATGTATCGTCTACAATCTTTTGAATATTAGGTCTCCTGCGGTTCTTGTTTGACATATTTCGGCCGGTACTGCGACGCAGTTGAGATAATTCTACGCCGTCGCCGCCAGCATTGTCTCGATCGTCGGAGACACCCATGTCTCCTGTGAGGAAAAGCTGAATGTTTGGGTCATCGAGAACGCTCTTTCCCGTGGTCGTGTTTGAAACAGCCCATGTTGCTTCCCCGGCGCTGCGTATGGCCCATATGAATTGGAGCTTGGCGGACGGTAGTTCATTCTGGAGAGCTTGGTAGACTGGTAAAGTGAAGGTGGCGCCTACACCGCCAGCAATCAGGAGGACCTTGTTGGGTCCCCAGCTTAACAGATCGTTGAAGTGAGAAATCATTGTGCCGTATGGTCCCTCGATCCCCAAGACTGTTTTAATTTCAGGCGTCGTTTGGGCAAAAGCGGAGAAATCAGAGAATTCCGGTCATGGGACCATCTCTAAAACGTGCGATGAGACTAATGGTTCCTTCTCGCTCATCGACGCTGGCTACCGTGAAAGGGTTGTATAGGTAGTCGACGACGCTGGACTTGGATGACGGGATTGCCGTGGTCCGAGACGCAAGCGGGATGCTCAGGTAAATATGTGCGCCGGGGGAAGCCCGAAAATTAGCAAATCTCTGAATGGGCACTGACGATGTAACTTTGACGAGAGCCGTTCCGGGTATAGTTTCCAGTGTAGACGGGGAATTGATGGTCGTGATGCGACGGACAGCCAGGTCGACGATGAAGATGACCAAGGCCTCAACAATGTAGAACCGAGCTGATGAAGCATGAAAGAATAACAGCACCGGCGCGAATAATGCTACGATCAGATGCGTGATGAAAAAGAGCCGATACGAGTACTTCCTGGCGGCACGCATCGCTGTCGACGCGATGCCGTGGAATCCGAAGGAGGCGACCACGCCAGAACACGTCTGAGTTGAAGATGCGTCTGAGCCATATCCCGGCATAGATGAAGTAGGCATTGTAGAGGATCAAATGGAGTAGTATCAGTCCGTAAATGATACGGCCCAGGACTCTATGGTATCGATTGATGTGCTCATGGGATGATTGGAACACCCAGGCGAAAGGGTTCAAGGCCTTCAGGGAAAGAAGGTATTGAACGGGTAGTTGGGACACTGCAACGGCGCCCACCCTTTTGGTGAGATGAAAATAATCTTGATGTACGTCAGCCAGTTGAAGCCCACGTGGCACGCGTACGTGTGAAAATGAGTTTGTTGTACTTACCGTTGCCTGTACCCTTGATTGATAACACAAGTAGCCACGCGGTCCAAAGCGCCCCGATCACCCATTCATCCCATTGGCCCCAGTAAATGCCAGCAAAGTAGACATCATCGCCGAGCCACCATGTGAACTTCCTCCATTGGGTGCTGATCTTGCCCGCAACGCCTTGCTGATGCGCTTTTACAACGGGTGATCTGGGGACGGCTGTGTACCGGCCTTGCTCACTTGATGTCGAGACAAGTCCGGCTTGTTGTATGACCCGCCGGGAGATGCGGTAAATGATAAACACAAGAATTGGTGCGAGGGCGGAATAATGGGCTATGCACGCGTACAAGTCCAGAGTCTGTCGGCGTAGATGCTTTTCCTCATCCGTGAGGGCTGGAAAGCCATACGACCAACCCATGGTAGCGGCAATTTGGTAGCCAAGACCGCTGTGTGTAGTCTTCTGACTTGCACTGATGGGTGTTTCGTTGATCACTTGGATTTTATGTCAATCTTTTGGAAAGTGAAGCGTCGCTCATTGATGTTGGATCGTGGCATGCTGCCCAAGAGCGTGTATATCTGTACCTGGATTGTAGACTACATGTAACGCGGTTGCGTGACGCCGGGTAAGCGCCATTTCAGGTGGCTCTCATTGGGCAGGCGAGGAATACGGGGTCTACGGTGACATGCCATAGCGGGAGCATAACGTCTATCTAATCACGGTAAATAAAGCTCATAATTAAAGATTAATAAAGTCCTAGACGCCTACGATATACCAACAGCCAAGAAGAACAAGCCATGGGGCTAATGCACGGGGTGCTGCTGGGAAGCCTAAATAGTCAAGTTGGTGTGTCATGGCGATCTACTGGGCTGCAACCATCGCTATAACCCGACAAGACAAGGGCCAGCTGCCGGAGATGGTTCGGCCATCGGGCAATGAACAGGATCAAAACATTGACAATGTTGGCAGGTTGTCACTCTCGTCATCAAGCATCACTACCTCCTTGGCCGATCCTCGGAGAACATCTAAGCTGTCTTCGCTTTTCGGGTCATGACCGTGATACAGCTCGGAATCTAGCCAGGTCGGTAATGCCTTTGCTAGGACCACGAACGGGATTTGAGATTCAGGGCTTACGATCAGCTCAGAGCTCTCTTCGACCAGTCAATCGAGCAATGGTACATAGTTGCAGCAACGTACAGTCCTCATCTTTTTTGGATTGTCCCATGTGGCAAGAAGAGCAACGGATAAAGAATAGCTTGTCAAGCTTATTGTGGATCACAAGGCTACAGTGGGGGGACAAAAGTGACGATCTAAATCCCTATATTATCGCGAATTGCATTAATATATAATATTCTATAAATATTAATTATTTTTTTTAATTATAACTTTTTTTATTAATATAGTTTTTATAAATTTAAAACTTAAATATAATTCTTTAAAAATTATATTTAATATTATAAATAATTATAAAATAAAGCTAATAAAGTATTTTTTTTTAAATTTAAAAATTAACTTTTAATTATTAAATATATTAAATATATTAAATATATTAATAAAATTATTAGCTTTATATAAATATAATATATATTTAATTTTAATAAAAGACTTTAATTTAGCTAAAATATAGTATTTTAATAGTGTAACTAATATTGCGGTTTTCACGTTAGGTGGTGTGGATCGTCACTTTTATCCAGGCACTGTAGCATGGCCCCAGAAAAACTTTTTGGAGGATCTCAGCCAGCATTCATGGCTCCAACCTTGAAGGACACTTTCTGACCTGGGACTCTTTTTGGGGAATTTTTGACAGTTTTCGAGCCTATCGGTGATTCAAGACGGATCTGTTTCGTAATTATATCATGGCAGACAGCAGGAACCCAGTTATCAAAACCTTGAGGCACTGTCTTTGCTGCTGGGGGCTAGTACGGCTATCGCATGAGCTCCGGGTCGTCGGCGTGAGCGCTTTGGTGTGACTCGAAGGCGTTTCATTGAGACGAACGGACGTGTTGCCATCGACTCGGCAGGTTACAGAGGTCTGTAGTGATGCGCTTGTCGAAGAATTGACAGAGCCAAGCTTCAGCTACCGGTCTTGAGTCCTTTTTGAATCAATTGTAAAGATCGTGTTGCGGCCGGAGTTTCTGAAACTCCCGCCAATTCGAACACAATGCCAGGTTCCGTGAATGGGATATTGAAGTGGGCAGGACCCCAATGACCCCTCCCATGGGCCAGTCGCTCCTTCCCTCACCCAAACGACGAAAAGGACCCCGCAATACCGACCGCCTCCCCGATCTCGCCCCGCCAATTTTTTTCTTGCTGCAATTGCACCATTACCTTTTCTACCCTTCCCAAGCCACCTCTCCCATTTTTTTATCCCTCGTTTTTTTCTTCCACACATCTACCTCGGGCTCTTCAAAAAACCAGTCCATTATCCTTCGTCTTCTTCTTCTTTGATACCCTTCCTACACATACACATACATTCACAATGTCGTCCGACTACGCCCTGTCTTCCGCTCACAAGGAGGTTCGTGATTGCCCCACCATGAGTTTGGATCGAGAGTCGGTGACTCAAGCTCAAAGAGGAAGAATTCTGCTAACAGGAATGTGCTTGTAGATGCTCGAGAAGTCTCTTCTCGACTCTGATCCTGAGGTCGCTTCTATCATGGTAAGTTTCAATTGCGCGCGGGCAATCCTCGACGTTATACACTGCTCCAGCTTCGCAGCCATGCTGATAGCCTTCACTACAGAAAGATGAGATCCAGCGCCAGCGCGAGTCTATTGTTCTCATTGCCTCCGAGAACATCACCTCCCGTGCCGTCTTCGATGCTCTCGGCTCTCCCATGTCAAACAAATACTCCGAGGGCTACCCCGGTGCTCGTTATTATGGTGGCAACCAGCACATTGATCAGATTGAGCTGCTTTGCCAGCGCCGTGCTCTCGAGGCTTTCCATCTCGACTCGGAGAAGTGGGGTGTCAATGTTCAGTGCTTGTCTGGCAGCCCTGCCAACTTGCAGGTCTACCAGGCCATCATGCCTCCTCATGGTCGTCTGATGGGTCTTGACCTCCCCCACGGTGGCCATCTTAGCCACGGCTATCAGACTACTCAGCGAAAGTAAGGACTAGCGTGCTCTCAATCCTGGCATTTTGCTGGAGGTTGATCAATTGTCTTTGGGAGAATCCTCGTACTGACTTTCTTACGCAGGATCTCTGCTGTCTCAACCTACTTCGAGACCATGCCCTACCGAGTTGACCTCGAGACTGGCATCATCGACTATGACCAGCTCGCCAAGAACGCCATCCTCTACCGACCCAAGGTCCTTGTTGCCGGTACCTCTGCTTACTGCCGTCTGATTGACTACAAGCGCATGCGAGAGATCGCTGACTCCGTTGGCGCCTACCTCGTCGTTGATATGGCCCACATCTCTGGTCTTATCGCTGCTGAGGTCATTCCTACTCCTTTCCAATACGCCGATATCGTCACCACTACCACCCACAAGTCTCTCCGTGGTCCCCGTGGTGCCATGATCTTCTTCCGCAAGGGCGTCCGCTCTGTCAATGCCAAGACTGGCAAGGAAACCCTTTACGACCTCGAGGATCCCATCAACTTCTCCGTCTTCCCTGGTCACCAGGGTGGCCCCCACAACCACACCATCACTGCCTTGGCTGTTGCCCTCAAGCAGGCTCAGACTCCCGAGTTCAAGGCTTACCAGGAGAAGGTCGTCTCCAACGCCAAAACCCTGGAGAACACCTTCAAGACTTTGGACCACAAGCTCGTCGCCGACGGCACTGACAGCCACATGGTGCTTCTTGACCTCCGCCAGCACAGCTTGGATGGTGCTCGCCTCGAGGCTGTTTTGGAGCAAATCAACATTGCCTGCAACAAGAACTCCATTCCTGGTGATAAGAGCGCTCTGACTCCTTGCGGTATCCGTATTGGTACCCCTGCCATGACCAGCCGTGGCTTCGGCGAGAAGGACTTTGAGCGCGTTGCCAAGTACATTGACGAGAGCATCAAGATCTGCAAGGACGTCCAGGGTGCTCTGCCCAAGGAGGCCAACAAGCTCAAGGACTTCAAGGCTAAGGTTGCCAGTGGCGAGGTCGACCGTATCAACGAGCTCCGCAAGGAGATCTCCGCCTGGACCAGCGCTTTCCCCCTCCCCGTTGAGGGCTGGCGTCTGGATGCTGGCATCTAAATGCTCAGCACACAATTTGAAAGCACTTGTGCTCCGTGATTTCTGTCAAAACATATAAACGAAAACATGATGGCATGAAGGGAAGGATATAGTGGAGATGAAGCTCTACGATCGGGGAATTTAACATGGATCAGACCAAACGGCGAATGTTCAACAACTTGCATTTTACAGGCTGGCGTATTTGATATATATTTATTTATACAAAACTGGGTGGGCTTTTTGGCTCCCGTCTTTTCATTTGTTTTATTGTACTGGAAAGGGTTCAGAGATAAGGAGTTGTCGGTGACAACTGGAATCAACTCGGAAAAGGATATGAGGCGGAATACTATATACACAATTTCAAGGCGCTCAACGCTCCGAATGAGACTGTTGATTTACTAATAAAATTGACAAGATGAGTCTCAAGAAACTACATGCCATAATAGCTTCTCGTTGCGCTTGCTTTGTATGTGAATGAATCATTGCAACGTCATATCAGGGTCAAAGTAAGGCGAATCATGACACGCTTTCACAGGCCAATTCTTAAGTGCACAAGGCTCGAATGTTCATAGCAGCACGTAAAAATATTGGAAAATACACTGATAGCACAAAAGTACAGAGTCCCACGCCTTGTATGAACCCCCCAAGATGTTTCCTCAAAAGAACCAATTTCCCCCGCATTAAAAAAGACGACATCCATCCTCTTGTTCTAAGACAAAAACCAATGGGCCCCCATCATACGAAGATATCTGTTGAGATAAAAGAAAAGAAAGGGAAACAACAAACGAAGCCAAGCCAATCGGATCAAGTTCTTTTTTCGCCGTGCACCAAATATTCAAAGTGGTAAATAAAGCAGCCTGGACCTTTCCCGCAACAGACCGAACGAGCAAGGAAAATAAAGGGGCGATGCATTCGCCGGATATCTAAGTATGTACAAGGTAGAGGGTGTAATGGGGAATGAGAGCGTGGAATCATGGAGCGATACTCTCGGGGCTCATCATGGCGATTGTATCGTCCTTTTCGGTCTGACTTGTACCAGCTTGACTTTGCGTGCCGTCTTGCCTTTCCATGCTGGCGGTGAGAGCAAGAAGAGCTGGATTCGGTACGGGGACCGGCGTGACGGTGATGGATTTCTTTTTGGCGGGTGTGGTGGTTGTGGATGCTCCGCCTGTTCCTGCTGCTGCTGCGGCACCTTTCTCTGGTGACGCGTTGGCTTTGGCTTCTGCGGCGGCGGCGAGTTCCATCTTCTTCTTCTTTTTGGCGAGTGCCAGTTGTTCCCGTGGCGGTCGCTTCTGGGCGGAGATGATCTTGCCGCTTGCTCCGAGACGGGGACGGGGTTTCCGTTGCTTGACTGGCAGGTCTTCGTCTTCGACGAGCGGCTGATCTCCGTTAGCATGCAGCTTGGCGAGGAAGAAGTTCTTGACGAGCCCGATCTGGTCGTGGATGCTGTCGTTGGTGAGGGGCTCAGATGGCGGGAGGGGTTTGAACAGGTCTGTGGATTCGGAGCCGGCGGTCTGAGTCTGCATTTGGTATTGACTTCGGATTCTGCTGTGGAGGAGGTGGAATGGGACAGAAAATGAGTCGAGACCCATTTCTCTATCGATACCGAGGGCGCGGAATCCGAAGAAATCTTCGCCCAGGTCATCGGCGAAGTCACCACTCATGAATTGGTCACTGCCGTCCTTGAAGGCACCTACACCATCAGCGCCGGCATCTGCAGAAAGAGCTGGCCGCAAGAGGTCTGTCAGGTGCAACTTCATGCGCTCGTGCAGGACGCCCAATCTTGAGCTCAAACGATCGACATCGTCCTTGACATACTGCTCCAGTGACGCCACGTCGTGGCCAGTCTCATCCAGAGTATGCAACACCACCTCTTCGGGGGTGAAGCGTGGTTGAATCACCGGGCCCTGAGGAGTTTGAACAGCAGACTTCTTAGCCTCACGGTAAGTGTTGAACGTTTTAACCAGTTTCTGGAAGTAGTCGGCCGCAATGCCGGTCAGCGTGTCAATTGCGGATGGCTGCATTTCCTCGAACCCTGTGTGATATAGGATCTTGGCAACGGAGCGCTTGAGGGCATTCTGGCAGGTCTCCGGGGCCATAACTGGCCCGTCGTCCGCTATGAAATGCGGCTCAATGTCCTGTTCGTGAAAAGTCTCTGTATTGGACTTGGGAAACTGGTTGGTGTACACCTGCGACTGAACCTGCATCTGCTTGATGACAGATATCTTGGTCGCGAGCTTTCTGGTTTCCTGGATCTGATGGATGTTGTCGTCCATCTTCTTGGTCAATCGACTCTTGGGTGCGACGAACGATCCACTGGGTACTAGCCGGAGGAAATCTTCGTGCTGGTTAATGACATGCCCATCACCATCTTCAATCCACTGCAGCTTGGGCTTGATGTCAGGTATGTTGGACAAAGAGTTGTAGTAATCGGGCATCACTTGTTCGGTTTCTTCGTCGATGCCTTTGGCAAGAGTCTCGGGCTGCTTGGTCGAAGCATTTTCCTTTCCCGAGCCGCTACCGCCACCCAAAGCCGAGTGCGCGGCTATGCCCATTGTCTCGGCTTCCTTTTGATGTTTCAAAAACCATCGCATTCCTGATCGGCTTCTCAAAAGTGCTGGAGCATCAGTGTTGATGGCATTATCTTTGAACAAAAGATAGCGCTCCTTTGCAGCCAGAGCTCGGTCTTTTTTGGTGGTTTGTTTCCAAATCTTGTACTCCTCATCCTCGTACGCTTGTTCCACCGCCTCGCCAAATGCTTGGTTTAAAGCCATTCCATTGATGCTCGGCCCATCAATGTCCATGGCATCGGCGTTGCTTCCAATTCCAGAGATACCGTTGAGACCGCCAGAAGGTGTAATGGAACCGGGAACCGGTGGGGTCGACAGCCCGCTGCCATCCACCTCAGAGCCTTCTCGGCCGACTTTGCCTAAGAGACCATTCAGTTGCAGAACCGGCTTCTGGTCAACGACGGGAGTGTCTTCCTTCTGGTCGTGGGGCGCAGTGCGCGATTTGGTTCCTTTGCTTGTTGCTTTGCGACCGCGGGATGACATGATCGGCTCGTCATCAGAATCGTCGCCTCCATCATCTTCACCCCCATTCTGCTTCCTCCTCTCCTCGGCCTCCACTTCGGCACGCGATCGAACGACCAGATCTGGGATCAGTAGAATGAGCTTCTCTGCCTCCTTTCTCATACCGTTCGCCATACGTCGAAGCGGCGAGTTCATGTCCTGATTGTATTTCAAACAATTGTCCCATATGAGGTTAAGGTCGGTTACAAAGTCAGTTTTTGACTTATATGTCAAAGACTTCAGCTTCTTGGTCATAGTTCCGAGATCCATGGGATTTTTAATGACTAGGATTGAGTGAGTGCGTTAGCCAGGCATCCTTTTTTGCTGAAAATCGACCAGAAATCCTAATGGACTCACATGTGTAATAGTCAGGGGCTTCTCGCTTGTTGACTCTGGTCAAGAATGGGGTTGAGTATTCTGTATGTGCCTTAAGTTCCGTCAAGGCTTTTTCCAAGGCTTCGTAGAGCTCTTCTTGGTTCACATTCTCTTCGCTGGCCCATTTACTTCGGTTCTTCCGTACTTCATTCATCAACATTCTCAACTCGGCGTCAGAAGCACGGACTTGATCACGCTTCATGTCAATCCTAGCGATGAGATGCTTTAGAGTGAGACTGGATGCACCGAGGTTTGCGCTGCTGAGCGAACCTTGATTGGTCGCTTGCGCACCGCCTGGGCCGTTTGACTGGTTGTTATCCATCTCAGCTTGGAGCTGCTTTTCCGAGTCTTCCAATCGTTGTTGTTCGAGCATTGCTATGCGATCGTTTTCTAAGGTATATATGACTGTATGGAAACTTCGCCTGGCGGCCTCCTCGGTGGCAAGCCGGGCTTCTTCGAGCTTTTTGATCGTATCGTCATCGTCATCGCCGCTTTTGCTTTTCTGCGAATCTTCTTGACTTGACTTGGTCTTATCCGCCAACCTACCGGGCGAGTTGACGGAATGCACAGGAGAGCTACCAGACTTGGACGGCGATAGCAGGGGGTTTGTGGAGACTGAGGCTGTAGGGCCCTGCATCTTCAACCCGGAAGAGGCATTTGCAGTCTCTTCCTCGTCTTCATCCTCGTCATCATCGTAGTCATCCTCGTCAATGGCACGCTTGGCTTTTTTCAGAGGTGGTTCTCTGACTGGTTCGTGGTCTGTAGTGGGGGGGAGGGTGACGGTCGGTGTCGGCGCACGGCGTTTGAGGAAAGCGATCGCGTTACGATTATAGGAACCATCCTCTGCAAACAACAAGGCGATTTTGTCTTCGGTTTTGCGATATAAATCGGTAAAGAGTGCACGACGATTCTCTTCTTCTATATCGACGGGTGCCTCAGGCACCAGTCCGGCACCATTATCAACAGGTGTCTGGGTACGCGCCGTTCCATCATCGAGATGATTCAAAGACCGGCTACTGTTTGTATGATGCAAAGCAGGGGGCGGCCAAGCTGGCTGGCCGTTGGAAATAGACATTTTGGCCCCGTGGCGATGAAAGCGACGAGCAGGCGCGGTGTCGCCATGCGCGACAGGATGCGCTCGCGTAGGGCCGGAAGGAGGGCGATTGAAGCGGCTAGAGCGGCATTGATATAGATGAAGTACCACAAATCGCGACAATCGAGATGGGTTTGGTTGTGCTTTGATGGATCGCGATCGGGGCGATTTGTCGGCGGATCGAGAGGTGAGGTTGAGGATTTGGGGAGAGCGTGGTACCGCACACTTTCCCGAAGCGGGTTTCCCTCCTATGTTCGGCCTGGAGGGCGGGCTACAAAGCAGCTGGCGCCCGGCGGAGCTGGACAGCAAGTACCTCCCTTCTGTCTCGCCTTTGGACCGCCAGCCTGGCAACATACATTTCCCTGTTCACTCTCAAGAACAACTGTAAATTACAACTCGATGCATCAGGGACAACATCATGCGCTATCTACTCGCAAGCTGTTCATGATATTGCTTGCAGGACCGGTGCGTCGATGCACCTAACAAGAACCTGGGTTCTCAGACCAGCTTCGACGACCAACCAATCTCGGGTATCCCAGCGACATCCTGCCCCATGGGCGCGCGAACTGTGGCCCGCTGCAGAGAGGCATGCCCTGCCGCAGTGCGGACGATACATGGAGACGTATCGCGCGATGTGTCACGTGATTTGGCTACCTCTCGCGGGAATGGTTTTGGTGTGGACTGATATGCCTTTTTCGTTATTTCCTTTGGAATAAAATAAGAAACAATTAAGGATTGATGAAGATTTGGTCAAACATTCCCGGCCTGCATCGGTTTCTCGATAAATCGACCGGGGGCGAGTGCCTCAAAATGGTGGTCCTGTTCTCGCCGCCGAAAACGTTACGCAGGCGATGAAGTCATGGGCGCGCCAAGGAGCCAGTAGAAACGTGGTGTTGTGTCCTGGGTGTCAGGTAAAATTGGCAGCTCTAGAGCTCGAACCACACCCTACCAGAACCACTGGCACCCACTGAACACCCGCCTGATCTGCTCAGGACCTACCAGACGAGTTACGGCCTGGAGTTCGTTCAGCTCCCCATGTCTACTTCCGTCAGGCCCACACCCGCTTCCACTGTTCAAGCTCCAACAGACAGCTCAACCAACAGAATCCACTTTGGCTAGGCTTCCGTCTAGATCAATTCGGCGCCAATTTGCCTCAAAGGCTCTGCGCGCCTTTGACCTTCAGTGATCATCTTGCCTCTTGCCAGTGCCTCAGTCTTAAACCTGCTTCTCTAGCCTCGATTTTCGTCATTACGCAGCCGCTGCATGGGTATTCAGAGCTTGCGCAAGCTTCTTCACACCAACAACCGGCTGCGTCGTTCAGCTTCTCTGCGCTGCGACAAGTTACTAATATTTGCACACTCAACCCGCTGATCAGATCGTCTCAAACTTGTGGTAATATGCGGATACGCTTGCCGTTCGCAGGTATGCCTTCCTCCTACTGACTGACAAACTAAGTCTACGTCAAGAGCTCTTGAGCTAATCAGCGCCATCATGGTGCAGGTGTCTTCCTGCTGTTACTTCTGATAGCGGGCTATGCAGGGCTCACCAAACTCCAGCTCGGACAATATGTCAACGACAAGGTCCTGCACGTAGTGACCTTCTTCATTCTCACCATAGTATTTTACTGGATTGTCGACACCAACCGCCGCCGAACTCTAAACATGACACTGGTCGTCTGTACATTGTGTCTTGGTGTCGGTTCTGAATTCGTCCAAAGCATTCTCCCCAACGACCGCGAGTTCGATCTCTACGATATCGTAGCAAACATTGTTGGCAGCCTGGCTGGCTTAGGACTCTGCTCTTGGTATCACAAACGTATGCTGGAGCGTAAGAGACAACGAAAGACCTACAACGCCGTTCCAGGTGAAGATAATGAAGATGTCGAGCTTGGAGTCGGTCAGGAGACCGGGATTACGAGCTCGGATGCAGGTCCCTCCAGAGGACGTACCTTAGAGGAAGAGGTGGACAATTGGGACGAGAATGCACCCGATGATTGGGATGACGAAGAACCCACAACTGCAGATGTGCCTGGTGATTCAGCCGACATAGGTGACAGCAAGAAGAGAGCAGATTAGCTTCCATCTTTTCACGCAACTGACATAGAGTCAAGCCCGACAATGCGACTGAGGACGAATGGTAAAACTAATGAAGATGCGTTATGTATAGCGATGAGTTATGCGTACATTAGTTAATAATCATATAATCGTTAACGAAGCAGCACCGGCCGTTTGAAAGTTCGATTTGTACATAGGATACCGACCCGCCGGTGCGCAACCACTACTAGTTGTTACCACAGGTGCTATTTGAGTGATCGCGTATAGTCCATAGATGATTTGACTGGCTCACGATATTTTCAACAGCGTGCCCTGTCCATCGCATCACTGTAGCTAAAATTCTCTCGTCTTCTCTCCAGGGTCCAATTGAGCATTTTATAACGATCGAACGGTAATATTCTAGCTTCCATCCTGAAAATTTCACTTTTGCTGCCTCAAGCTCGAATAGCGGATCCTCCTACAGGGTAGCCATATTGGTGTGTGAGGAAAAGAGATAACCAGCTCCAGGTGAGCACCTACCCCACCAAGGTGGGCAGCCCACTGACGAAATGGCAGTCGCAGACAGCATCTCGAAAGCTCTAAATCTGATCCATCCTTGAGGGCAGTCAGCTTGCAAACATGGCAAGCACGGGCAAAGCACCAGGCCAAAGGTGAGTTCCCATCCTGATCACGCCATGGTGAATGCACTGTGACCAGTTTGCTAATCAATAACTTTCGCAAGCAGCCAGGAAGACGCCCCGACCAACCCTCGCGGCATTCCTTATGCCCCTTTCGTCGACAAAGTTGAGGACTATGTCGCAACAAGACAAGATGTCGAACCCACACTGCGGAAGTTTCAGGAGATGATCTCGTAAGTCGCATCTCGACTGGCCAGGATTGGACACCTGAGTACCAGGAACCAGATAAAACCAATCTTGGAGCAACGACCAGTAACATGATCACCAGAAAATATCAATTCATGGAAATGAATCTTCAAAAAAGAATGGCCGGGTTGCAAGACAAGATACCAGAAATTCAGAAAACGTTGGATACTGTCAAGTTCCTAAAGCTCAGAAAGGTCAGAAAGGCTGTACCATGTATGCGAGTTCAGTGAAGCTGACAGCAAACGCCCCAGGACGAAACCGAGCCCATAGAAACGACTTTCGAACTCAACGACACATTATATGCGAGGGCAAATGTCCCTGCGACAGACGAGGCTTACATCTGGCTTGGCGTGAGTAACAAACGCATGACTGCAATTAGACAGAATCACATCTAACCCTTCGCTCTCAAGGCCAATGTGATGCTGTCGTATCCCATAGACGAGGCCGAAGTCTTGCTCACCTCGAAACTATCGACAGCCCAGACGAGTTTGTCTAATTGCGAGGAAGATTTAGATTTTCTGAGAGAACAAATCACGGTACGTATATTACTGACAACTACACTCTGTGACGGAAGTCGAGCTAATGGTGCTGCCTAGACGATGGAAGTCGCAACGGCGAGAGTTTACAATTGGGAGGTAGTGCAAAAGCGGAAGGAGAAGACCAGTGAAGACGACGAAAAGAAACAGTTAAAGGATACGGCAGACACGTAGCTGAGATGCACGATGGGACTTTTCGTGTGCATGAGTACGCTGGCTTGAGAAGAAGCCAATGGAGTTTGCTACGTTTCCTCCAGATTCAAAAGAAAATAGCATAATCAAAAGAATAAACAAGTTAAACTACTCCGAGTCTCTTGATCGCGTCTAGTGATCCGTGTCTTAGTTCGTGTATTGGTGATCCCCCGTCGAATGCAGATGCCCCATTTTACGCATATACTCGCATAAGAGCATAAAAACTACCTCCACGTCTCTCGATATTTTGCTTGGAGCTGCATCTTTTATTGCGCCAAGGTCAACATGAGCACGACCATTGCCTCGATTGACACAATCTACTGGGGACATGAGGAGGCATGCTGAGAAATGTTGCAAGACGGCTTGGACCAAGCCGGCCAACGCCGCCTCTGGCAACATTCAGCCTTTTGGTTTGTCCAGCACTGATCGTCGTATTTCAAGAAGACGCTGACATCTCAATGCGCTGATGTAGAGGTCCAATAACCACACTCATGCATGTCGTCGTTATGCTTCTGCTACGAACGACGCCGCTTTGAAGTCGTCCACGACAGAATATTATACAGCACTAGATAGCCCTTGTTTGACGAATTTGCGATTCGATTACAGGACGCAACAACACGGGACGTCCCCTCGGCGAAGGAGCGGCCGCAACGAAGTGCCTCATCGCCTATCAAATGCCCAAACGATAGCGAAAAAACCACTGGACCATATGGCAGCGGGTTACCTGCTGCACAAAGTACTGGGGAGAGATTCCAATGCCCGATATTGGAGAAGAAGGATCGCCAAATTTCGCAGTATCCGATTACCAATCGTTCTTGTGCAAGAAGTCATGCGGCAAGAAGAGTCTGGATCGAGCAGGTCAAGCGAGATTCTACAGTTACTACCGACCCAAGAAGAAATGAATACAATCTTGAACCATCCGGCTCTGGCAATATATGACCGAGAAGCTCTGAACTACTTTGTATATATATTGCGAGGGCGCGACGACAACGAACGATGCCGCCGATACTTGGAGAAACCTGCTTCGACGCCCCAATTCATCTTCAATTTTCTCGTCCGATCATCTTCTGACATTTCCGATGCGGACATTCTCTTTGCAATGATCGAATCGAGCCAGTTATACTTTGATGATGTCCGACGAGCAAAAACGAAAGCCAGTTCAAAATCTGCGATTGAGTTCCGGGCCAAACGAGGGATGTCCGACAAGGACGCAAAAATCAACCAAGGCAACTTCAAACTGGTCATGCGGCTGCTCGTCGCGCAGTGCTTGCGGCTTGAGCCCAGGTTCATCGTCAAATTAGCCGACACAGCATCGCATTACATTCAACACATGACATCCCTTTACATTGAGCCACGGAGGTTATATTTGACGCAATGCGACATTCTCAATGGGTGCCTACAAATATTTCAGCCACAGCGTCAGCTTCAAGCAGTTCACAAATCTGTCCCGAACGCCTACTTTTGGGAGGCGCAGAAAATCCTTCTTACCATGTCCGCAGGTTTGAAAAAGCCTTTGCTCATTAGCCGAAGCGGGTTTCGGGCCATTCGAAATGTGTTATCTGGCCAGCCAAAGAACTACACTGAGGTGCATAGCTCAAACCGCCACGCCCCCAGCTGGCCGCCCTATTTACAGCCAGGCCACGGCATGGATGAGCTAAGTGATCCAGAAGAGAATTGGAGTCGAACCGTCAGTGCAGGCATGCTCATGCAGGAAGCAGGGTTTTCTAAAGACGAAATGGACGACGCCGTGGACATCTTGCAGGGCATGTCTCTGGACGGAGCACCAACGATTCAACAGAGGAGGGTGATGAGTAAGGGTCAACATGTTGGAGTATGGGAGGCATCCATTCGCGCCACAAGGAATACTCAGGAAGCATGGGAACGCTTTAAAAATCCGACGGAATCGGGGAGGAAACCCAGCTTGGACCAGTACGCAGCCATGTTCGAGAAGCTGGTGCTTTGGGAAGCTGAGCCAGACAGCAGGCTCTTGCCAGGCGACAAGGCTCTGAATTTCTCAACACAGCACGAGGCTAACTTGGCAGAGTTTGAGAGAGCTCGCCTACGCCCACCGAGTGTTTCCGGGCTCTATCAAGATATGAAGCTCGCTGGCGTCGCCCCCGACGGTGCTTGCCTTCGTATTCTCGTGGCGAATGCTGACTCATTAGAAACGGCTCATCAGTACTTGCGCGATAGTTCTGAGAAAAGCAGAGTTGTTCAGAATCTTATGATAGTGGAACCAGACCCAACGTTATTGAGGGAAGTGCCCTTAAACTTATTTGCGTCCTATATCCAGGCGTGTTTGCGAGTAGAAGGACGGAGAGGAGAAAATCAATTAATGCGCGTCATTCGACTCGCTGAGCTTAGATTGAGGAGGATCAAGTCTCCCTGGACGTCTTTCATCTGGGGCATTGTACTGAAAGATCTCTCACAACATCACCGAGCATTGGGGATCTCATTGTCAGAGCAATTGAGGTTGATGGGGCGTATCGTGGAAACGATTAAAGCATCCAGTGGCTTACAATTATCAACTTTTACCCAATTCAGCAAATGTTTACGAAAAGTTGCTCGACGAGAGTTGCACAGGCTTTTTGCTTCTGATTCTCGAAGTGCACTTAGAGTTCGACATGGCTTCGTACAAGCATTGTATTGCCGGACATCTCCCGCGTTGCCAGACGCCGATACCCGAAGTCGGCATGAATCGATAGCGAGCGAACCCGACCTGCCAGATGTATCCAAAATAGTCAGCCCTCTGCGCGAAGCTGGCGAACGGGTGAAAACAATGTTTTGGGCTTTGGCTGAACGAGAGCGCGACATCCAAAAACATCTGAGCGCCTACGAAGTCACGCCTTTAGAGCGATTCAGCTCTCGTGGTGACGTGGTGCGAAGCGACCAGGTTCATGAGTACATGCTGACCCTGGGTTTTTTGGGCGAATTCGATGAGATGGCGCGAATTCTGGAGTGGTTAATCCAGGAATGGGCCTGCTACGATGTTGTGTCAGCACTGAGTGGGCTCGAGGAGCCCCCACCGCATGCAGATTTTTTCGAGACGCTTTGCGTCTTTCGATTGGTGGCTGAGCCAATGCTCCAAACTAGCATCGTGGAATCGCTCTTGCAAAAGCTGTTTGATTCCCGATTGGATTGGACATGGCCTGATGAGGAGGCCGTCAACACTTACGCGGACCTACACGAGGACGGTTCAATCGGAACACTACGGGGAATTGTGGAACTGGCGCGGGAGCGGAACACAGCACCGCAGCACCGCAGCACCTCGGCGAATTAAATGTGCATATACGTGCAAGGCTGAGTGCCACGGCAAAAGAAGGCTCGTCGCCTGGGGTTGGATTATGAGGATGAGGTGGCTGTACGGCTGATGGACGGAAGTCATCATGGTGGATGTAGCTACGGAGATTGGGAGTGAGGCTGTTTCAGGTCGACATGACCCAAGAAAAGTGGTCGTTGGTGGCTTTGTCGTAGTGAATGGCTGCGTTTGGGTTGCCGCGAAAGACGGGCGGCTATGGACGAAGCTTTGTATATTAAGATGAGTAGGACCTGGCCGGCGGAAAAAGCGACCAATGATACCCACGAATTGCATAATAGAGCCAAATACAATCTCACAGCCGAAGGAACCGGAGCGAGGGTACAACATAATAGTAATAAAAGGAAACGACACGAACGATGCAGAAAGTTTTGAGCTCAGAGCTGTTCATGCGTGGAGCTTGGGCGGTTTGGTCGAAAATGGGCACACGCAGAATTGAACGTGAATCTTGTCTGACGTTCAGATGGAGTTTAGCTTGGGCCAATGAAAGACAAGCACAGCCCGCGAACTTGCCGTGTAGGGAAGCTGGCGGCAAGGCGGAGACGAGAGCTGTCGTTTTAGTGGAAAGAAACCATGCAAAGTTCAGGGAGGTAGGATGGCACGAATATCCACAGATTTCGACATGGCAGAGTCACCGGCTAAAGGTCAGGATGTCAATTTACCAAGTCCAGATCATCTCAGTCGAAGGGTAAAGTAGCAATCAAATGCACATTGGAAAACCACAGCCTGCTCATAGCCTGCTCATAGCCTGCTCACAGCCTATGAATGGATGTTGGGGTCGGCAATTGTGCGACCCGCTCCTGCCTGTTCTGCAGCAGGTGTAGGCTGTTGAGGAGCGACGATTGGCCAGGAGCGCGCGTCATGACGGCGGGCGGCTGCATCCCTGCCCCGAGCCCCATCGTGCCATCGACCTTTGACCAGCTCCATGTCCAGCCAAATATATCTTCGTGTCTTTTTTTCTTTCCTAATTCCCTGTTCCTCTAGCACCGCTTGCAGCTGCGCAGTACTGATACAAGCCATACTGTAGGATGGCAGGCTCAATCAGGTTTCACCCCTGCCACGGCAGGGCAGGGCTCTGCGATCCAGCCGCGTGGATGCACCAACTCGCCTCCGGGGCCCTACAATTGGGGACCGATTGAACACAAAGAACGAAATGCCCCGTACAGAAACAAAGCCACCATAATGCCTTTGTTCGGACTGGCTGGGACAATTGGGCGGCCGGACAGCTATGTCTTGCCATGAGCAATGCGTTGACCAGGGCATTTCTGCCAGGCCGCGCTTGAGACCAGGTTCATTTGGCCCATTTCGTTGGCCAAGCGTGTTCCACAGCCGTGAAGTAGAGTGTGAGATCCATGCAGTCGACGAGATACAAATGTAGGCCAGAGCGTCGATCGCTTTTTCCCACCTGAGTTTCCTCTTTCTCTCTCATATTTTCAACCTTCTCTTTTTGTCCTAACGTCTCGTGTGTGTTGATTTCCTTTGTCTTGCCCTGGCCAGCAAACTTCGTGGTATACAGTCAGTCTCTCACACTGGGGGGCATCCATCACTTTCACTATCTCTTTACTCAGTCTTTGTCTTTGTCACTTGCATTTGCCCCAGGCTGACTTCGCGTCGATTGTCTTTCATTTCAGAAACTTCTCTCAGGTGGATCTCTTTCTGCTGATCTTTCTTTTTTGATCCCCCTTCATCGTCGGTCTTGTTTGCCGTGTAAGGTTGCTCTGGTCTCACGATCTTCAGTATTTGCTACCTGATCTTCGTGTTTGTCATATTCGACCTAAGTATCGGCCCGGCGACATCTCTTCGCGATTTCGAATCGCCACGAAGGTTGATCTTCGCTACTCATCTCGACTGGTTTAGCTTAGGCACTGTTGAATTACGGCTAGTAGCTAAACAGCGCGATACTCGAGAACACGTCTCGCACTTTCTATTTGGCCAACACATTTATTGCCTGATTCACTCATTCGTCTTTGCATCCGATCATCGTTTGTTTCCACGTCGATCTCTATCCTTTTGAGGCTACTTACTCTCGCTTTCATTCTCGGTTTCGACTTGTCATTTGGGATTTCCTATTGCTTTATATACATATAGAAGAGAAAGGATAGCGAGGATGCGGTACAACATTCAGATCGCCGCGGTGGCATATTTCTTTTTTGTTTCTCAAACAGTAGAGGCTGGTCCTCTTAAATGGGCTGCAGCTGACATGTAAGTCGATGCAACTCAGCCTACGTGATCTTGTCAAAAGGTATTGAGTATAACAGTCTAACCTCTCTGGCAGACAACGCCGCGCCGATCCCAACGGTCCCGAAAGCGCGCCGCCGTTTACCGAGTAAGTTGAAGATAGAGACTCGAAAGCTTATCAGCTTGCTAATCCCTGTGTAATTCTAGTTCAAATGGCGTTCCGCGACCGATCTTCACAACCCTTTCCTCCGCAACGGGATCTGCGCCGGGGCTGGTGGTGCCAACAACGGCAACCGCGAAGGCAGAATCGACTGGCGGCTACACTGGTCCTTTGACAATCATACCTGTTACGCTACCTACGACCTCCACTGGTGCTGTTGCTACGAGTGATACTACTGAGACCAATTCGAAGCCTCTTACGACGGCTGGATCATCTCTGACATCTGGACTTGGAAGTACGGGAGGTACGACATCACTGCCCGGAACAGGAACAGAGACAGGGGCAAGGACAGGGACAGAAACAGGCACCCGCACTAGCACGGCAACAGGAACGGCAACAGGAACCGATACGGGCACGGGGACAGCAACAGCAACAGCAACAGGCACATCTGAGACAGGCGCTGGTAGTTCGTCAGCTGCGACAGATACGAGCCGTTCGTCGACATCGGCTGCAATTACGACTACTGTTGCAACGCCGCCGACTACGGTGCCCACAACCACAACAACATCCGCTCCGACGACCCCAAGCACGACAATCTCCACGGCTTTGTCATCCACAGGAGCTCTAACAACAACTTTGCCGATAGGCTTGACTGTTACCAGTACTGGTGTTACGAGTCTTGCCACGACGACAGGGTTGACTTCCGTGACTGGCCCAACAACAACCACGCAGTCGTTGATAGCTACCACTTCTAACACAGCTGTGACTTCAATCGTTAGTTCCACAGCGTCTGGGCTTACGATAACAGACACTGCCGTTCCAACCACCACAGGTGGCAGTTCTGTAGCAACTGGCACCGGAGGTCTGTCAACAACTACTGGGATGGGAAGTGGAACAACCTCGGCGCCAACATCAATCATTTCAACTACCTCTGGCAATAGTCCACTGACAACCTCGCTGACTACCACACCGCCATATATTGTGACTGATGGCACGACGAAACCGACTCTGACAACTGCAGCTTCATTCCCTCAGAATACGACACGGGCTGCGCAGCCAACCACGAACCAAACTGGCGTCCCATCTAGTGTTCCCGGTGGCACTGATGGCGGTTTAACTAGTACTGTCACTTCCAATAATGGACTTCCAACCACACAGTTGACATCGGTGTTGAATACAGCCCTGACAACGACATCAGCTCCAATTGCGCCTGGCTTGACCACAACGAATGCTCTCACTGGGACCACTCCAACAAGTGACCCAAGTGTGGTGTTCCAAACAACACCGCCCACGACTGCTTCCGTGCCAACCTTGTCTGCCCCATCCACTGAGGGGACTGTCCCGATTCCTCAGCCAACAACAACGTTGACGGCTACGCTTTTGACATCCACAACTGCAACATCGACGTCAACACCATTGGCACCATTGACGACGATAACGACTCCTTCAATAGTGACGCAACCTGCCACAACACTCACCCCAACGGGAACACCCAACATCAATGTGCCCACTGCCATTTCCCAATTCCCTACTGCAACTACAACGGTACCTGCCGCCATCTATGCCAGCAACCTCGCCCATGCCAAGCAGCTGAACAAGATTTATTCATCACTCACCCTCCAATCAGCGTGCCGAGGCACCCAAATGGCATGTATACAAGGCAAGGTAGCCCAGTGCAACAATGGAGCATTTGCTCTCACAGAGTGTCCAGCCAATCAGAAATGCTACGCCTTGCCCATGACGAATACACAAGGCGCAAAGCTTGGTTGCAACGATGCTGCGGAGGCAATCAAGATCCTTGAACCTGATAGCGAGAGCGGACCTTCCACGACCAGCTTGCCCACAGACGAAGTGCCGACGACTTTCAGGACAGAAACCAAGAGACCAGTCTTGACTCGTACACGAGTCGTGACTGTCACGGATTGGTCCTCAACGACTACGCCAGAGCAGTCAACAGTTCGACCAGAGCCCACGCAATTCATTCCCACGACAACTGTGGTGCCCCCAGAGACGTCGACCTCGGCAACTACATCCTCGTCTCCTGTTCAGCCTCCACCACCTCCTCCACCACCACTAGCAGCGTCCACGACAAGCAATCAGCCCGGCCGCATCGTCATAACCCAGACGTTCGACCAACCAGCAAAACCTACCACAACCAGCGCACCTAGCCTAGTGCTCATTCCCGTCGAGCTCACAACCTCGTCTCCACTAGCCCCGATCACCGCAACCATTCCCGCAGCCGCCAGACCAGCCGCCTCGAGTGTCATTGTTCCCGGAGGCGGCGTTCCCATTCCAGAAGGCGGCAACCCTCGTACTACAGTTATTAATAACGGCACACCCACTGTCTCCGTGTACTTGACCGTGACAGTGACACGTAAGGAGAAGGAAACCGAAACGGTCACAGCCACTCTGATTTTGACTGCTTGATTGTTCTCACTTAGTTCGGAGTAATAGGGACCAATGTCCAAATGACATATATCATCGAAAAGGGTATTTAAAAAGGTTGGAAAATTATGTTTGTAAATGGATTATACAGAACTTGTTCAGATAGTACGTACTTGATTTTTTAGTAAAGGTCACGGGAAGGAACGTAATAGAAGGCAGATTCAGATTTTTATAAACTTCAACGCGACCTCCCACGAAAACGATGCGTTCCAAAATCTATAGTGTAATACGATGCTAATACATGCTCCCCTTCTTTTCGAAATCAATTGTTGCCAATCCACTCTATGGGGAAATGCAGAAACCGAAAACACCTGTACGTGCGAAAGACCCGCGCAGCGTACCATTTCAAAAAGACCTAAACGCCTAGTTCCTATGTATTTTCGAAGGTTTATACACAGTTAGTGCGAGGAACCGTCGTGCATGCCCCCGTGGACATGGTGCGTGAATGACGAATTGTCATCACTCTCGGATAAAGCCTCCGCGACTTCCAACCGCTTGGCAGCTGGTTCGGTGGTCCCCGTACCATCTGCATGGTGACCTTCAAGAAGCACGCCGTATTTCTCCTGCCACAGTCTGCGCATGATGTCGTAGAGAAACCTATACTGGATCTCAGACTGGACCATGCACCGTCGTTGTTGGCGCAAAGTATCGACTGTGTCGTAGATGAGATCCTGCTGGCCAGATGGATCGTTGGGATCGGTAAGCGTGCCTGTCTCGAGTTCTCGCATGAGATGTTCCAGACAGATAAATGTTCCTGTGCGGCCGACGCCTGCGCTGCAGTGAATGATGCGTGGATGGTCAGGTTCGTTGTGCTCTCTCGATATCTGCATGAGCTCTAGGAAACTCTGCATGTCGTCCAGCGTGGGCACGCCAAAGTCTGGCCAGCGCGTGTAGAGAAGATGCCAGACCACGCGAGGCTCTGCTTCCCCATCTACGTGCAAGAGTAACTTGCGCTTCTCGATAGCGCCGTCCGCTACATCTTGTCGCGAATCATACGTGAGCTGTGCTTTCCAGTTGTCGTTCCAGAGATTCTCCTCGTTGAGAACCCAAGTTGGTTCTTCGGCGTCGTCGGGGAAGTACTGGTGGCACTTTATGGCGCCGCCCTCCATCATGCTCGTCAGCTGGACTATGACGGCGGGCGAGGCCGTCTGCTCGGCAATCATGCGCCAGACGTATGTGAAGGATGGCAGTGTTGGTCCCTGCATGGCGATGTACCGCAGGGACGGAAGGGAATTGTCGCGAAGAGGGTCGAGAGAGATGGCCGAGGCGTTGACATAGTCGAATTCGTCATCCGCAACGTTGAGTTTCACGCGGTTGTGGTTCCACGGCTTGATGTTGATGTATCGGTCCATGATGCCCCGCGATGGCCCGTCCGTCTGCTTGAAAGAACCCCATCTGTTGAGGGGGACGTCTGGTCGAGAGCCCTGCGCGAGACGACTGCGCTCGGCCCATGTAAGTTCTTGAAACTTGGCTTCGATGTCTGGATACGAACAAAGAAAGTGTTATTGAGAGTGGAATTTTCTAGACCAATGATAGAACTGTTGCCTTCGGAAAAATCGTACCATGAACTGGAGTATTCAAGAATGCCGGCATGACGGGTCGCGCATGGCCATGCCCATTCGTGGACGACTCCTCATCCACCGCAGAGCGCGGCGCTACTCCATCTTGATTGAAGACGGCAACCATGGGTGAGCTGAGCGGTCGGGCGGCGGGCGATTGTGTCCTGGCGCGCTTGGCAGTCACTCGAAGCTTGAGGTTCCGCAGCGGCGACTTCTTCATGGGAGGTTTTTGAAGGGATGGATCAGCGGCCGCGGCGTCGTGTGTTGCCCCCGTCGGCAGAGTGTTTTCTGCGTTGGTAGCGGTGTCGCTGCTCGTGCGCTCGATGGATGTCTCGATGGCCGGTGGTTTCGGTTTTCGTCGCAGCCTCGGGAGCTTGTCCATGTTCTGGTTCACCTCGGTTTTGCGATTACGCACGTCGACGTTTTGATTGCCTCGTTTTTCGAAGGCGGTGTGAGGAAGACCGTTGGCCTTGGTCTAGCTTTATGATTCGACGACGCTTCTTATGGCAGAGCGAGCGTGATGCGGAGGGAAATCTAGATCGTGAAGCACGCAAGCGTCGAGTGACAGACTGATTGGCGTCGGGGGCCGTGGGAAACAGAAAGGAAGAAACAAATTGTCGACACGGGGGACTGGAAGAAAATATGAATGTTAGACAAGGTCCCTAATCCCTCTTACCAGCAGAGGTCGGTGTTGGGCGGCGGACGAACAGGGCCCGGGGAAGTTTGAGTTCGTGACAGCGTGATCAGACGCTGGTCGTTGAAGAATGACAAGCGAACGGACCGGACGTTTCGAGGTTGATAGTTGATGTTCGCCCAACTGGTGGGTCGCCGGGTCCGGAACACTTTAGCTAGTCGCTAGGAAAATCACTAGCTTCCCAGATGCCCGGCTCGTCACCGGAACAAGATGCAGGTTGGCACCAGACGTGCAATGTCGTTGGTGTGGTGGTCAAGTCTCCCGCGTGGCGCTGTTCGCATCTGGTCCTTCACGACTCGAGATAACGACTGGCTGATTTCGTATTCATCCGCTGCGCCAGAACATTGCGACATGTGTCAAGTCTTGCCTCTTCTGCTGTTCCCAAGTGCGCAGGCGTGCTGTCATATGTAATGTCTCGTGTAATGTGCATGCGGCCCCGAGATCTGTTGACGACCTCTGTGCACCGATTTCCGCTTGCTCGATAGTCGTGAGTAGTCGCGCACCGGCTTGCCTATCAACTGCCTAGGTCAGTACATGTAGGTATGCAGTAAGCTTCTGAACGGCTGCGCGAGAATATGATAACGTGGTCGGAATCCCTGCTTTAGGCATCTCGGCATGCAGCCTGCCGAATGCTACAACTCTATCTATGCAGGCTGCCGCTCGCACGGGATCTAATCCCGTTGTCTCCGGGTTTTTGACATCTGACTGTGTCGTTGCTATTCTTAGCCGTGCCTCGTTGTTTTTTTCTTTTCCTTCTTTTCCTTCTTTTCCTCTTGTGTCTGCAGGGTCCAGATTACATCATTTGCAGGGGAAAGAACCCTGGCTGGCCGCGTGGAATTGTGGACTTCTGAGTCATTTAGTACGAGCGATCAACAGACAGTGGCACGAACCATCTTTTTTTTTTTTTCGAACAATTGCATCCAGATTTAGCTGTTTAACAAAATAAGTAGTGAATGGGGGTGCTATACAAAAGTTGGCAGAAGCTCCATGATCTAAAATCCTGCTGAGACAGGATGGCTTGGCTGATCTTGCCCCTATATCTTACAAAAAAGGGTATATACTATTAACACATATTGACATCGCCAGCCTGCAGCAGATCCCGTCCCTTCAAAACTCCAACTCTCATCCAAAAGTGCCTCGCAGTTCACAACCCCTCAAAGGTCTTGTTTTACACGGCAGAGTAGACACCCGTGACGTATTTGCCACATTCCACCTTTTGCTCGAGCGTGACCTTGCGTCCCTTTCCACCTTCACCAATACGAACCGTCTGTTTCGGTGTCAGGCACAGGCGATGCACCTCGTCTTTTCTGCCCTTGTCCGCGTCGCCAAGGCCTCCATCCAAGGGGCCGATATATGTAGGAGTGTTGAGATTAGTTCGCTTTCCGGTTCCGAGTTGATAGTGCTCGTTTCCGCCCCAGAAAAGTATGTCGGCGCCCCAGTTTGTGTCGTTTTCGGACCCCTTACTTGACACATTGGTCTTGGTGACGTTGTCCATAACCGCAGCGCAGTGTGTGGTTCCAATGCTCAGCTCTTTGAGCTTGATTGGCATATTCTTATTTGTCGCTTCATCAAACTCGAAAAGAGATGATAGCGCCTTGACCTTGGTCGGTCCTGCAGAAACATGCGTCCATTTCCCAGTTCCCAAAGTACCCATGACGCCCTGGCCGCAAACCCAGAGATCGGAAACAGTCCTGGGTATTCTCTTCGCCGGCACCATGGCACGCGATTCTGCAGCAGTCTTTGGGGCATCAGCATCGACCGTGAAGAAGGTGTTTGCGCCTCCAGCAGCAATTGACGTCACCTTGGGCACCATGCCTGCCGCCGCGTATAACTTGTCCACAGACATCATGAGCGGAGTGGTCGTATACGGCAAACCACTGTCGGACTCGAATCCGAGCTGGCCAAAAGTATTGTCGCCAAAGGAAAATATTCTGCCCAACTTATCCAAGATCACCGAGTGATTATCTCCTGTAGCAATAGCTTTAGCTTCAAAGCCCTGCAAAGACTTGAGCTCATGAGGTTGATCGTAAGGCCCCTTGGGTCGAGTCTCCCACGTTAAGCCGGCGATGCCCATCTGGCCCCTTGAGGGGTAGGACGAGGCGCTTGAGGCGGCTGTGAAAACACGGCCCTTGGAGGTGAGAATCAGACAGTGTTCCAGACCACTGCTGATATCAGTAACCTTCTCACCCCAAGCCAGTCCGGAGGGTGTCAAATTGCGAAAGCTGATAGCCTCTTTGCCTCCAGAACTCCATAGAGACCACGAGCTGCCTTGCTGCTTCTGTTTGACGCCACTCTCCAGGTCATCCTTGGAGGAAGGGATAGAGTAAACATCGCCATTTCGCGACAGAGTAATAATACGATCAGTTGAAACCTGAATCTTGACAAGATCCTTCCCCTTGAGGGTTGTTGATGGCGTCGGGTCATCCTTTGAATAACCAAGACCCCACTGAACAAGGTCGCCTTGCTCGTTGATCGCGGCGCCGAAACTTTGGGTAAGCTTCAAATCTCGCAGCAGCTGGTCATCGAAAAACTTTATCCGTCTGGGGGCTTTAATGTACTTGTCATTCGAATCTGGGTCGATGACCTTGCCAGCGTTGGATCCCCATGCATACACGCCAGGGTGTTCCCAGCTGTTCTTGACCTGGAGGTGCTGAGAGCTGATGATATCTCGGTTGTCCTCTTTAGACACAGCCTGCTTACGAGGCTTCTCAAACTTGGGTTGCGTCTTGGGAGATGATGCAGGTTCCTCTGATGTTGAAGAGGCTCCCCGAAGTCGAGGATAGTAGTACGCCCCGGCGGCAGCAATGCCAAACACACCGGCATACATGGCAACCTGCGCAAAGCGACTGCCGCCTTTAGTTTCTGAATGCTCCTGAGGGCCGCTAGAGGCGTAGCGAGCCCATCGACGGCGCACAGCAAGGCGCTGGGAACGAGAAGACCATGAGAGACTGCCAGCCCTCCGCACAACCACTCTGGAAGGGTTCATTGCGATTAGTTGCTCAACGTTGCTGCAGTGTTGTTCAAGAATGAGAGAAAAGTGCCGTTCAGTAATGACACAGAGACCATGCGCCTGAATTTGATGGGCTCAAGTCCAAGCAGGATTGTGGCCTCGTTTGGAATGAAGCCTGCCCTTTGAGTCCTCTGATGCACTGCAGGAGTCTTGAGGTCATAACTTTTTTTAAGCCGTGAGCAGGGAGTCGGGATCGAGCTTGGGATCTAGAGAGCGAACCAGACCCCACAACAGGTCGCCACTCCGGGTGTCTGGTTCGGTTTCAGGCGCTGACAGCGAGCCAATGGCGCTGTGATTACCCCACGACAATTGCTACGCCAGCCACTGGTCCGACCAGCTACAGCATCTGGCTGTCCCTAATCGGCGAGCCACGAGCAGCTGGCTTACTTTGCGGGTTGCTTGTTCAATGTTGGTCGGTCCACGGAGCATTTGCTTCCGACACCGCCGTCCGTATCCGCAACCACATGCGTGGGTTCTAGAAAGCCGCCTTAGCTCCCATCGCTTCTTGGGCTTGTCGTTGCTTGCCAGAGCTCCCCGTTTCTTCACCCACCATGTATGAGGATTCGTGGTACAGCTTTGTGCCAGACGTATCCAAGAAGCCCGCCGCTCCGTCCCAGCCGCAGGAGCATCGTCGCAAAGAGTCCCTATTGCAGCAGCCCAATGTTGGTCCTCCAGCTTCCCATGCAGCCCCTCCTTCGACAGGAGCTTATCGCGGGGTCCTGAAAACTGACTGGGACAACAGGGCGATATCAAAGCAGAAATACAGGCCGATCGCTTGGAGAATGTCTATGAAGAACCAGAAGATTCGAACTCTCCTCCAGAACCAACCCTCTCCCGTCGTGCTGCTTCCTACTCGGACTTTTACCATGTAGTTCGGGCCCAACTTGCCAAAGACGGCCAATTGAAACGTAAAAAGAAGCCTGGCAAGAAGGATAGAACATGGGAAGCACTGTCGATTCAAGCGGAGACGAAACGAGACGCGAAGTTTCGATTATCGGAGCCACACGGAACCGACATAGATCGCCAGCTGCTGGAGGAATCCCAACAAGAATATCTGTATGAAGCTATCATATTACACTATTTGGACATCTCAGCAGCGTTAACGATTTCATAGAATTTACCGCGATCAACTGTCGTTGACCGAACGCCATCTGGACGGGTTGATTCAAGATGCGAACTCCACGCTCACGTTTCTGACGTCTCTGTCAGACTCGTTCCAGCTGGTTGACGCGCAGACATCAACCTTTCAGGCCCAATGCGAGGACCTACTCAACGAACAAAAGCGTTTGGAGAAGCTGACGGATGAAGTGGGAACCGATTTATACTACTACGTATACCTGGACACCGCGACACGCCGTCTGAATGCCCCTGGTGCCAGTCGCCTTCTGGATGATGACGAGTTCGGTGAGATCATCGAGATCATCAACTCCTGCATTGAGTTTATGACGAAACATGTACGCTTTGATTCAGTTATTGGTGGTCTTGTACCATCGTAATGGACACACTTTACTGACATCTGATTGCAGGAAACCTATCGAGAGCGAGATACTTACTTGGCACGGTACAACGCGTTACTAACTAAAGCGCTTCACCTTCTTGACCACGGATTTTCAAGCCGCCTAGAAAAATGGTCGAGCGATATCGCGCGCCAGGTTGCAGCCACTTCGTCAGACTCTGCTCGTCACGCGCTCGCATATGGACGGTTCGCCGAGATGGTCGAGGACTCTTACTCATTGCTTCCAAACATACAGAAAGTGGTTCGGCATGCATACGATCAATACGGGCGGGCTTTGGGTGCTTCGTCAGAAACTTCTGTGTATTCCACTTCAGCAACAAACATGTTTCGCACGTATTTCACAACACGGGACCGGGATCTGAAAGTAATAACCCAGCACGAGCTGGCGGAGTATCAGAAAGCCGCCAAGAGCGTGTCAGTCGAGACCGCATCTCGAAACTATGTCAAGCAGCTATTTGAAAAGATATACAATGAGGACGCGTTGTTCTCCAAGATTTTTGGTATTGAGCCAATATGGAATACAGCGCCGAGTTCTGCCTTCCAGGCTCTGAAAGCCATTAACACCGCAATGGTCCACCCAGGACATATTGCACCATTGGGCAACGGCATACAGGCTGTCCTTCAGCCAGCTAAGCTGGAGTCGATTTGCAGTGTGGTGGGCTGGCTTGCGAATGAATATTCGATATCAGAGCATGATGAGGAAGAGTCGCACTCTACAAGAAAACATCGAGAATACGCTGCTCAACTGCTTGTGGATCATCTCTGGCCGTTTACGGACAGCGCCTTCGAAGCCGAGATTACAAAATCTCTCACAAAGGCGGTTGTCGAAGACGCGGAATTGAAGATCGGGCCGGTTGAGGACGGTGTGGCATCGTCTAATGCCTATCCGTTGGTAAAGAAAGCAATCGAGTTGCTCTCCATGTTTGACCAAGCGATGCCGAAAGAGCGTTCTGTAAGTGTTACCAATGAACATCACGCGAGAGCGGGAAAATGTGTTGTCAATGCTAACACTTCTCGCATAGTCGAAAAATAGCTCGGTCGTGTTCAAGATTGTCCGAGAAACGATCCAAATTCTACAGAAGGCTGAATCAAGAATCCGAACTCTCAAAGTTGCTTCTGACCCGGATCTGTTCATGGTCAAGAACCTACTCATCATTAAGAACGAGCTAGTGTCTCTCGAGATTGGCGACATTCGTAGTCACCCACAAGCAATGCAGCACTTTGGCCAGATCTGGGACACGTTGAGCCCAACAAACTGGGTCAGCTTCTTTGGCAGCATCCTCGGCGGGTCGATCTGGTCGCGCGGTGCGCCCTCGGTCACCGCCAAGACGCTGACGGAGGAGGACATGAGCGAGCAGCTGGACGAATTGCTCCGCCAGTCAATCTACGCCTTCACCAAGCGCTGGGCAACACTCATTACTGACTCCCAAAACCGGAAGACAGGCGTCAAACCGATTGCGAAAGTGGAGGCCGAGCTGGAGTCTATCCTGGACACGGCATTCAGCAATCAGCCCGAGGTGATTTCTAAGCTCAAGGAAGCGATACAATTGAATGCGCAAGCTCAGAATAACGCAAAGGATGAAAAGAGGGGGGCGAAACGGTATTAGCAGGGATCTTGCACGCAGATGCAAGGCTTGGCATCATTTACGAAAAGATTATATATGACATAGAAATTATTTGAGACGTTGTTTCTTGCCTCTTGCGTTTCTGGCTTCATGTCATTCACTGAATGACTGGAGTGAGAGAACTTAAGCCAGCTATGCACCTATCACAGTAGAAGAGCAACTTTAGTATCCGATGGCCAACAACGATTGTGCAAGTATCATACTATTCAATATGATGGAAGCAAGCACATGAGTCCCGAGGGCAAGCCTTTAGGCGGGCAAAGAGTGACGTTTCGATGGTAGGTATGCGCAGCCGGGCTATCGGTCAGCCGCACAATATCGGCAGCTACGTAAACCGGGTGCCTGTCAGAGTGGCTGACGTGAATTCTAGCAGGATACGGGCGACGCGAGAATCATGGCGCTATGTGGGGGTGGAACAACGGGCACTAGTGTGTGTGAATTGGAGTATAAAGAAGATGCCATTCTGTCGCTATTATGTTCCGACCTTGTTCTTAAATTGATGCCTTGTTTCGCAAATTCTAGGTCAGATCCCGAATCGTCAATATCTTCTGCACCGCTCAACTCAAGCTAGGTTGGAACTTCGTTTTCTAGTACAGCAATGGCATCGGAACATCGCACATACCGCGGGAACTGCCACTGCAAGGCGTTCGTATATGAAGTGAAATTGCCTGAAATAAAGTCGGGCACGCAGTGCAACTGCAGCATCTGTCATAAGAAGGGGTATTTGTGGGTGTTTACAGCGTCGGTCGATGATTTCAAGATTGTCAAGGGCGGTGGAAACACCTTACGGGAGTATGCATTCAATGAGAAGAAGCTCATTCATAAGGTAATTCAAACAGAGGCCATTACTCTCTTTGTGTGATCATTTTGTTCCCAGTGCAACTTACAGTTTGCGAACTTGCGCGTAGTTCTGTCCGACTTGTGCAACGCCTGTTATGGCTGCTTCGTCCGAGACGTTTCCGACCAAGGGTATTGGTCTGAATGTAAGCATACCTATTTTTCATGAGTGAGAAGCTGAGCTATAGAATAATCAGGTGCAGACCATGCAGAACATCAACACGTGGGAGCTTCCCAAGACATTGTAAGAGTCATCCAAGTTTCATTTTCCTTCTTCTTTGAGATGTGCTTATTGGCTGATGCAATCTACGAGAAACACAGTGTCAACGGTGCCAAACTTGAGCCGAAATACGTCATGCCCGATCACCTGGGTCCTGAGCCAACCGCTCAAGTCGCGGGCGGCAAGCTGTACAAGGGAGGCTGCCACTGCAGAGCTGTGACAATCGCCATGATAAGCGAGCCTCTCGATGAGACGTCTGAAGCTGGCGCAGCAGAATGCGACTGCAGCATCTGTAACAAGGTGGGTCTCTTTATCCTCCACAAGGCTTATAAGCTACATCAGAGCAAAGAAAGAAACATACTGACATTTTAAACAACAGAACGCATACATCTGGGTCTATCCACTACGAGACCAAGTTGTCCTCTACGCAAAGGACCCTTCCAACATCGGCCGTTACCACTTCAACATGGGAATCCTCAACAAGACATTCTGCAAGATCTGCGGCGTCAATCTTACAAATGAGCACCGAGCGGACCGGACGGCGGAGGAGGAAGCCAAGTTGACTGACGTGGCGAGGCAATGGGATGAGAGGGTCAGCAAGATTCACGCTGTGAACGTGCGGGTTCTGCCAGATGTGGATGTGCAGAAATTGAAGAGGAGGTACAACAAGGGATGGGAAAGAATCGAGCCTATGTATGAGAATCCGTGAGGGTCTGTGTAGGGTGTAAAATGATGGATTAGTGAAGTTAGCGAGGCGCGAGGAGTTTTGATGTTGGGGGTTGGCGTCGGGTTGAAGGCGAAGACGAGTGCAATGAGATTTGTCGACGGCGATGTGAAATGATGAGGTTCCTATGCGATTGTTTCCTATAGGTGGATATATGACTGTGCTTGAAAGTGAAGGTTCAATTGCGACGCAATATGGTCGGAGCCGCGCCGTGAGCTGCTAGGTGCAATTGAATTGCTAAGATGCCGCCCTTCATTGGTCGCTGTATTAATACATGAAAGTAATCTGATTGTCCACGGAGTACTAAATGCAGAGTGCACCCGCCTTTCCTCGGCGCCGCCTTCCCTAATAGTGTAACAGATAGGTCTTCCTATGGCTTGATTAGGGCATCGAATTCAACTTCACCGCTGTCAAACACTTCCGCCCTTTGGTGTCCGCAAATGTCTTTTATCATGGAGTAATATTTGAACTCGTGACATACAATTTACCTAACAAGATAAACTTGTTCCCCGCGCTAAGCCTGGTGCAGGACCCTGGCGCCCCTCCACGCGGACCGCCGACAGCGAGTCTGTGTTTCTGTGTCTGCCCCACGGCACTGGATCGGAGCAAGCACGACATCGGACCTCGTCTCGTCCGTCGCCGCCCGCTCTTATCGTGAGCCAACGAAATTGTGTGTCGCTGCTCTCTTTTTTCCCTTCCCCTTCACCTCCCCGCCTGGTCGTCTCGATTTCTTCGTCTCCCCTGTCGCAGGTCATTCGGAACAGAGCAACAGTGGTTTTGAGGACAAAGCCTGCCAACTTAGGATTCAATTGGGCTCACTCCCAGCTACGCTCGTCTTCCATCGTTCTCGCCGCTTTGCGCCGATAACAGTCGTTGCGAACCACTGCTCACGATGGCTGCTGCCGCCGAAATCGAGGAGATCCAAGGCGACAGCCTGCAGACTGCCAAGGACTTGTTCTCTGGCGCCATGGGAGGAATTGCGCAAGTCTTGATCGGTAAATTATTACATTTCAAACCTATAATGCTACATGAATCTGGTCATTCTAACCTGTGGCAGGCCAACCATTTGACATTGTCAAGGTCCGCCTTCAAACCACCACCCAGTACTCGGGCGCCGTACAAGCCGCCGCGTCCATCTACAAGAACGAAGGCGCCCTCGCATTCTACAAGGGAACGCTCACTCCATTACTCGGCATCGGCGCCTGCGTCTCCATCCAGTTCGGTGCCTTCCATGCCGCTCGTCGATGGTTCGAGGCCCACAATGCCGCGAACCCTAGCTTCAAGACCCCAGACCTTACCTATAGCCAGTACTTCGCAGCTGGTGCTTTCGCCGGTGTGTCCAACGCTGTACTGTCCACGCCCATAGAGCACATTCGTATCCGTCTCCAGAGCCAGCCTCATGGCGATGCGCGCCTCTACAACGGGCCTCTCGACTGCGTCCGCAAGCTCAGCGCCCACGAGGGTGTCCTGCGCGGCATCTACCGCGGCTCAGCCGTCACGATCTACCGTGAGGCCAGTGCCTACGGTGCCTGGTTCACTGCCTTCGAGTACATGATGAACTCCGATGCCGCCCGTAACAACATCGACCGCAAGGATATCCCCGCCTGGAAAATTGCGTTTTACGGCGGTTTGGCAGGCGAGGCCCTCTGGCTGGCCAGCTACCCCTTCGACGTCATCAAGAGCAAGATGCAAACAGACGGATTCGATGCCCAGCAGAAGTACCCTACTATGCGAAGCTGCTTCGCCGCTACATGGCGCGCTGATGGCGCAAGAGGGTTCTGGAAGGGCATCTGGCCGACCCTGTTCCGTGCCATGCCTGTTAGCGCGGGCACCTTTGCTGTTGTGGAGATGACCATGAGGGCAATCAGCTAAATTGTTCGTGATGCTGCTACGAGGGCGATTTGATTCTGTACAAAGTTTCACACATTGGCGTTTAAAATTGGTGGTTTTCCGAGAATGCAAGATGAGGGACTAGACGGAATCGAAGAACAGAAGAACATGATGTAGATACCATCTCGCGATGATCTTCGTTTTCATTGTCACGGTGCGATTGGGGTTCTTTTTTTTTTTTTTTTTTTTTTTTTTTTTGTTTCGTCGGACTTTTAACATGTGGTGGCGAGCAAGCTATTATAGCACCCGAGGGTTCTACTTCAACAGTTGCAGGTGAAATTGCTGTGGAGGTCGAATATTTATCGATTTGCGGTTGGATGACCAGTACCATAGACATCTATGTCGGCGACGGATGGCCACATTGTATATAGAGAAAATCCATCCATCTATGTACATATCCTTGTGACTTCAAACTACCATCCAATGTTCTCGTTGTTCTCCACCCGCCTCTGCAGGATATAACGAGCATTGATGGGCGTCAAGGCCTCTAATCTTAACTCCTCTAGCACTTTACGCGCCTCGTCATTACTCGTAAATGCTCTATCGCTAGCCTCTTTCAGCGTGAGACCAGTGGTGTTCTCGTCGCCCTTCGCATCGGCGGGGTCCGCCGTAGCTGCACCAGCAGGCAAGTTGAGCAACTGCAGTCCCTCGCGCAGCGAGTCTAGCGCACCTGAGCCGCCAGGGATGAACCGCTCGATTAATGAGAAAATGGCACCGCTGTCGTGAGCAAACTGTGCTGCGCCAAGCGTTGTAAATGATTGCTTGAGCAGGATGCCGTTCCACAGCAGGTCTTGGAGCTTGTCGAGAGCCTGATGCCAGATGCGGCGGAATGCGGCCGTTGAGAGAGCCTTGGTGAGGAACTCCAGATTGCGTTGCAAGACACGCAGCGGTTCGTCGAGTTCGGGTGTCACTGATATTTGGGAGAGATCGTCTACACAAATTATGTTAGTGCATCACGCGAACAAGACGTGTTTAGACTCGACTGTTAAGACAAACAACTTACCTAGGATAGCGGCATCTCCAACTGTTGTCCATTGCACTTTGTTTATGTAGGTCCTAAAAGCTTTGGCGTGAACGTCGGCCAGTGCATTGACGAGAAGCTGCTCGGCGGCCTTGCGACGAGACGAGTATGCAGCTACTGTTTCGTCAAATATGCCACTTTCATCACTGTCTTCGCTCAACGTGCTGGGTATGCGGCCGAGGATGGTGCTCGAGTCGATGCCGCTTGCTGCGCTGTTTCGCTTGCTTTGCTGGGCATCTCGTGCTTGGAGCTCTTCCCATAACACGATAAAGAACTGGATGTTGTTGTGTTAGATAGCCGTACCCCAGAAGCCAAGGGAATGTACAAAAGGGAAAATAAGGAATCGGGGAGAATAAGTTGGGCTTACCTCTTCGTCGCTCCACTCGGTCAGGATATTGGCTATGTGATCGGAACTGCCAATCACTTTACACAGCGTCTCTAGTGCTCCAGTTCCTTCCAAAGCGGCCATCTGCTCCTTAGTGGCGCCATGTAAAGTCCGTCCCAGTGTCGATGTAATAGACTGGTAAGCCTCAAGAGACCCGCGCAGCCGATCATGGTAGCCATCTAAGATATCGAGCTGGATATCCGTGAGGAACTTGATTTTATGCTTCAGCTTCCGCAGGCGCTCGTATTTTCCGGTGACGGTCCTCAACAGGTCAGTCACGCGAACAGCGGCAAATGTTGGCTTCATCCTGCCATTGACAGCGTAGTCGTAGTCGATCTTGCGGCCATCCTGAGATTCCAGGATTTGTTCAAAGCGATCCATGGCGATTCCTCTCTCCACCTTGAACCAGGTGTCGAAATGGTCGTCCAATATCTCGCTGGTGAGACCTGCCCATCCCTTGTCGCCATCGCCACCGTCGTAGTTGAATCTTGAGCGAATATTTTCATCGAATGTCATAAGCTGAGGGATGAAACTGCTTAGAAACGCCGGGCTCTTAGTTGCCTCCTCCGCCACGGCATGCACCTTTTCTCTCATTACAGGCAGCATTGAAGTGACCAGAGCACTTATGGGATCAAGGTATACCGTTTGTTCCGCAATCGGCGTGTCACCGAATTTGGCAGCCAGCATATGACCCAAGTTGTCACGAAAGAAGTCTTCCCATTTCTCGAGAGTGCTTAAGAACCAGGGGAAGCAATGTGTTCCCACAGACTGGGGGCTGCTGGTTGGTTTGTCCCTCATGAAGTGAAAGCGGAACTCGGCAACGAAAATAGCCGTCATGACATCAAACGGTAGGAGTAGAACAACCGTTTGACTGTGAATAATCTCGGGCATTTGGAGGTCGATGAGTTTCTCAAAGCATGCCAGCCATTCTTCGTCCATCTCAGATTGAGGATCAACCCTGGGCCAGTGTCTTTGGGTGAAGATGGCATCTAGCTCTGCCGACATTGTCTTCTTCATCTCGTTCCAGAGAGCCTCGGCAACTTTTTCAACGTGATCGACCAGGTGCAGCGACTCATTGCCAGGCAGCGTCCTCAGTTTGAGCGACAGTTCCTTCAGCTTCGCGTACGGCTCCAGGGCAGCTTTCGGGCTTCCAGGCAGATGCGATCGAGCTTCGGCACGAAGTTTCTCAACACCTTGAAGAAGAACGAGGTATTGATGAGCCAACTCTACATTCTGGAGCTTCTTCATGGGCCGCTGGAGTCGAGCGATGGCTTCATCTGGAGCATCAGATGCAGCAGCGATCTGGACGCGGGTGTCAATGCTCGCTTGCAGCTCGTTGAACTCGTTGATCTGCTTCTGAAGCGATTCGTTTCGGTCGTCGGTCGTGCGGCGTGCTTGGTCGAGCTCTTTGATGGCATCGTCCAGCTGTGACTGGAGCTGGTTGCGCTGAGTTTCCACGTTGGCAAGTAGGTCGTCAAGGGAGTCGAGGTCGGCTGCAGTTTGCAGCTTGTCGTCCAGATAATCCTCGACACGGATGTCAAGGGAGTGCCCTGATTCAATTTGGGAAAGCGCCATTTCAATCACGTCTTGCACGCATGCAGTGTCCCAAGACGTCTTTGGGTTACGGACAGTCAAGGTACAAGTGACGTGGTGTTGAGTTCCGCTCCTTATCGATAGCTCCACCGACGCCACCTTGTTCTCTACTGGAAGCGCCAGCTGGTGGTGAGTAGACGTGCAAGCGTTGGATAGCTGAGGGCGCCAGGGCGTGAAACCCAAATCTATTTTGTCAAGCGACGAGCGATTCTTTTACTCAGTGCTTATGCTTGATATATATCAAATTGTAAGCCAAACATGGTGCAGTGCCTTGGTAGATCTATTACTGTTGCTTTGCAGATATGTTTTTTTTTTCTTCGGAGCTCGAACTTTCACAAATACGTTAGAATAAGATGGGGTCCACGTCAGGGCTTGGTAGACCCGTTACAACGTGATTCATCTGTAGATATCTTGGCTTTCCTCTTGTACGGTTCATGGCTGCTTCAGCCTTTGATGGTAAACGAGAGCTCAATACGATCTGTCGAGATTTAGGAATGTATTGATTTGGGCAGTGACCCACGAGCGGTTGCAACTGATTGTCAGTGGACAACAAGCATCTGACTGCGATGCATAGCCGCCATCTACCATGTTGGACCAGTAGTAATCTACGTAGAGGCTACCCGAGGAAGCCTGACGGCCAACACAAGAAGGCATTGATTTGATCTGCTGACCTGACACAGTTACCCAGATGGGTGAACCGCTCTCACACTGCACTCTTGAGCAGACTTGGCCATACTTCTTCCACCACCATATTTCTCAGAAAGTCAAGCACAATACCAACAATGCAAGAACTTCAAGCCCCTCCTCGCGACGCCATATTGTCATTCTGTGCTTCCAGACAAGAGCCTTACGGACGCGTCGCATACAACGATGAAATTTGGGTTAAATACGGCGTGTACATAAAGCTCGAAGAAGCCGAAATGCAACGATATGTCTATTGACCACGTCGACCCTCAAATTGTTCGAATACCGAAAGTACTTGATGCCTTTGTCGTCTCTGAATCAGAGAATGTATCCAAGACATATATTGTCATGGAAAACATCCATGGCGAAGACTACATGTCTTTAGGACGCAGGGATCGCGAAGCCGCGAATCAGATGCTTGATTCCATCGTCAAAGCTGTTCGCCATATATCTGGGACCTTCCGCTCCCGCCTGGTGTGACGGTGGGGCCGTTTGGCAATCAAATGCCGACAGATCGCTTCTTCTCAGATTGCGGCTCAGGTCAGGTCTTCGATAGCTTGTCGGAGATCCAGGATTGGATAAATGGACAATTGGAAGAAGCAGAGCGCCCAGATCGAATAGACCTGCAAGGAATGCCACTTGCGATATGCCATTGCGATCTTACTTATTACAACGTTAAGGCCACAACTGGCGAGCCTGTCGCTATCTTAGATTGGGACTTTTCAGGTGTCTACCCGATAATATTCGACGAGTGTGCTCTCGTGCATCAGTATACTCTCGCCGGCGCCAGGTTTGCCAAGGATCTACACGAACGATTATTTGGTGTGCAACTATCGAAGCACATGCGTCCCATGATTTTGGCAGCAAGGTACCACGCATTTGGCGTTCGGTAGCTGATCATGTCGTCAGGGCTGACTTGTTGTTGACAAAAGAAGCGTGTCTTATCAACCAAATAACGGGAGAGAACCTTCTCGATAACCAGACTCGACCCAGCTATGACAATAAAAAGTTCTCATCTCTACTCCTACTACTTGCCTTTCAACACCAAGTTTATGCGCCGTCTTCCTCTGCAAGTCTACGTCCGCTTGGCCCCAATGCTATTTGAGAATGATCATGTCAAAGGGTAATAGATAGAATAGTTGGAGTTAGTATGCAGATAATGAATACATCAGTTGCATGCGTACTAACATGACATGAACCGGGATAATGAAACTGGTTTCCATACATTTTGCCGGGACAAGACCAAAAAATCCACGATCTTTCAGGCCATTCTTGCATTGTCAAACAATAGAAGACCTGAGCAGAATTGCTGACGCCCTTACACTGGGAGGATCCCACTTCTACCATGCTCCATCTACACCAGATTGTCAAATAAGCCAACTGTCCGCTTTATCAATTTCACCAACCGCTACTGGTAGCTTGCCTCCAACGGCAACGATTCTACGACTGAACATCCTCAATCCCACTCAACGAATCGCCACAGCGTTGTATCAATGGCTTGCCTTCACGTTCCCTGGCTAGAAAACCTATAGGGTAGGATTGACCGTCCTCGACCCTAAGAGATTCAGCATCCTTTGCAGGCAAGAATTAACAAACACTGAACGTTCGACCCAAACCTATAGCGAGTAAATGCCATGAGAGCCACTGCAGACTACATCATCCAAACTTTTTGCGAAGTTGAGAAAGCACTTCTTGATGGTCACCGAGAGCGAAGCACAGATACAGCATCCTTGTCCGATAGCAGTCCCCAGCTAAGCAGGGCATGAACGAACTCAGCCCGTATTGCCAGGACAACGAGGCCGGAAAAGACACAGCCACAACATAGACAAACATCGCAGGATGTGATTATTGCATATGTGTATTATTAACAGGCAGAGTGAATAACCACATTTCAAAGGTGATATTTTCATGAAATTATGCGAACAGTCTGAGAGGGAAACCTGATGGAATGCCTTGAAGGATGCATTCACAGGCACATGCAACGGTGAATGCTGCAGCACACACTCGGAAGAATCCGACCCTGAGTTAGCTCAGCTCACAGGTACGGAGTAGGAGCTGACTGATTGGAGCCGAAGAAGTGGACAGGCAGAGAAAGGGTTGGTGCTGGGTTTTGTGCGCGTACTACGGCGCGGCTGAGTAATAAATGATTCGGTCAGGCGAATGTTCTACCACATGCATGTTTGAACAACACCGCGACAGGAGAGCTGGGCCATTGTCTGATTCGCCAACGTGTTTTGGAAGGAGGCCGAGAACTAGAAGCTGAAGAAGCGACATTGATTGAATTGATGGGCTCTGGAAGGAAAGCGCGCGGGACCCCTGCATTTCCGCAGCCACTTGCCACTTGCCCCGTTGGGTCTCCCTAGCGCCGGACCCCCATTGCGCTTTCCCAGGCTTCCACTTCCAAGCTTTCCCGCCCCACCCAGGCCGCACCATGGCGGCCCGCGTCGCCTAGTCAACCCAAGTAAATAGAAAAGAACGTGGCTGGGCCAACCACAGCAAAACCCACGCAAAGGTCTCAAAGCCTCGAAATCCAGATGGTTGGTGTACTTGCTAACACTGACACCTCATTCCAACACTACTTTCCCAGCCATCGTTTTTTTTAGACTCTGCCTCTGCGCAAAGACGACAAATTACGACAAGTACCCACTCATTCCGTGACCGAACATCGATTCT
Organism: Periglandula ipomoeae IasaF13; assembly: GCA_000222875.2. Lineage (NCBI taxonomy): Eukaryota > Fungi > Ascomycota > Sordariomycetes > Hypocreales > Clavicipitaceae > Periglandula > Periglandula ipomoeae. Next base: position 41,089 of record AFRD01000267.1, read on the forward strand.
TATTGTCGAGGAGGCAGGAAGAGGCAAACGCATTCCTCTTTCCTTCCCTTCCGCTACTCTCTTCCTACATTCCTCAACTTAGGTTTTGATCCACTCTAGATCTACTAACTATCCATCATTGTTTCTACTCACTACGCAGTGTTTCGAGATCCCAAGATAACCTCACGATTCACATTCCAGACAAGCTTCGATACCCTACCGCCCCCACGTGTCGGCTCCGAAAAGGAAAAGAAGACGATTGTCTTGGGACTATTCTAGCGGCAGCGACTCAACGCGCAGCCGGGAAGTTCTGCATTCCACGGTTGCTGAGAACAAAGGAGACACTATCCACCCGCGAGCCGTTCCGAGACTACCGTTGAGCTGACATCGGAGAATTCGACGACATTGCGAGATTCGGAACAATAACCGTTGCTTGCGAGATACGCTGCTCTGTCAGACCTCCCACGATATTCGCTCAAGCTGTTCGTGGCTTGAAGACACCGACAGGCGCACGGTACTCTCGCGCCGCAGGCGCCTTCCAACCCGAGCGTCGCACAGCATCGACGGCGGGGGTGGTTCAGGCTGCCTTTTTGACGTCTGCACGAACAACACCCCGCGAGGGCTTCATCACCCTCCAGACATAGTTCATGGCGAGCGGAAGCAGCAGCAGCGCTTCAGGTCGCAACATGCCGCGATTTCAGCTGGGCTGGCAGCGGTTCATACCGTTTCTGGGCTATCATCATGTGTTGATGATTCTGATAGCCGTTGCCATAATTCTTCTATCGCTGCTATTGGCGGGCTGCTCATCGTCGTCACCTCTGATACCCGACATTTTCCTCCTGTCGCTATACTACCAGAAATACCAACCGGTTCCTGACACGGCGCAAGTCGACTACAACGGGTACATCGCCATCGCCAACATTGCCGGTGGTGCGAGTCTCCAGGCCCGAGTCGGATACTTTGGTATCTGTGTCAACCCCGACGGAGGTTCATGGCTTTGCAGTAACAATGCAACGGCACTGGCCAAGGAGGTCTCTGTCGACCAAGATCCACTCAACCTGATCTGGCTGGCAGGCCAGTTCAAGGATATGATTGTTTTCCCCTACCTGATGTAAGTTGGCGACTTGTTACCGACCTGAAGAATCAAATACTGACGCTCTTATAGCATCATTGCGATCATCTTCGCCTTTATCTGTCTGCTCCTGTTGGCCACCTTTCCCGGCTGGCACGAGGAGGAAGACTCCGAGGGCTCCGAGCGCGAAGTCAAGCCCTTCCCTTCCCGGGCCGTTTCTCAAGTCGCACTCGCCATCATCTTCATCGCGTCCATCTTCATCTTGGTATCCGTGTTGTGGCAACACACAGCGTCAGTCGCTGCATCAGTAATAGCCCAAGACTTTGGTAACGGATCAGTCAAGAGTGGTGTGGGCACCAGCGCCATGGTCATGGGCTGGTTCTCCTTTACGCTGCTCATCATCGTTACAATCGGTCTACTCGTCATGATATTGAGTATAAGTGTCTTGAGCGGAATGATGCGCGACTAAGCAACCTCCACACGCTGGTTGTCGTAGCCCGCACGAATCGAATCGAACAATTATTCTCTGGCGTTTTTTTTTTTCTTACCAAGATGTATATGAGACGAGCATAGGAATTCTCCCCGAGATGGGACGCGATGAGAAAAAAAAGATGTTTGGTATATAGAGACGGTGGTAAGGTTTCGCATCAGCATTGGAGTTACCAGGGCGTCATTTTAATAACAACACACTTACACCATCAATTTGCACATGCTCGCAATTTTTCAGAATGACCACTCAGCACTATACCTATCTGAACTCTTTACGTATGTGATACCCCGAGATCCTGGTCAGAATCGGACTTGGCCTGGTTAATTTGGGGTTTGGCAAATCGGCTTTCGACAATGGAGGACTACTTAGACAATGGATGGAACTATGTACGATAATAGAACAATTAGATGATAATGGGAACTTTTTTTTATTTTTTTTCGATTGGCAATTGATTGACTGATGGATGGCTTGATGGATGGGTAGATACTAAGAATGAAATGTTGCAACCAATGAGGCAGTCCCTTCGTGAGCTTAAAAGATGCCGCCCTTGACGTGATACTGTCTTCCGACCAAACATCACTACCTCGACTTTCTCGACATGCGGAACAGATCTTTGAGACTAAAGTTGGCAGTCAAAAGTATTTAGCCAGGCCAAAGTATAACATGCTCACGTAGGATTAGCTACTATTTTAAAGTATACTGAAATGTGTAAAAAAATATTAAAGGATATTTTCATAGTCTTATATATTTATTTCTTTAGTTAGATATGGTAGCATCTAACTAGACTAGGAACCTTGAGGTGGTCAACTACTTGTGAACCCCCACCGTACGTCGAAACACTTTCAAAAGGGGAAATATGTCTGACACGTATTTTAGATGCTTTTAATTGATACTATATCATATTGGCCTAAGAACACCCAATATTTGCCAATTAAACGCCAATGATGCATAATACTAGAAAGGTGTCCATGCAACCGCCCTGCACATACTCGTACAATGATGAGAACCGTGCCACCCTCGTCGCTCGAATAAAGGCATGAATAAGAAGAACAGAAAAAGAAAAGGGGTATTTAGCTAAATTCACCGACGAAAAAAACACAACGGACCAAGCACCCTCCTCTACAACTTGAAAGGGTGGGCTTCGGTATTGAGAACCCACTCGTCCAAGCTGATCACGTCGGGCTCTGAGAACAACAAGTAGTAGTACTTGAGCGTTTCAGCTAGCCAAAAGCTCTCCATGTCATTAAGTAGGTTCTGCTCTCTTGATAGGACATTGCCGATCGCGCTCTTGGCAGTCGGAGTCCGTGTGGCCTTCATGGTTGCCTCAAACATGGTCCAGCCCTTGTCCATCCAGCTTGGGTCGCCCGTGATTCTGTACATATACCACACTGATTCTATGGCTTCAGGTCTGTAATGTTGTGTTAGTCTAGTTTCCAAGACGGAAGGCATTTTAAGGTGTAAACCATACCGAAGGATGTATTTTGCTGAGCCGATAGTGCTGTATCCAGGTGGTACACCATCGTCGATCTTTTGTTGCACATACTCCTTATGCGTGGGAGGCCTCGTGGACCATCCCCTGTGGCCGGGATCGTATTCTGGAATAATTGGCGCTGGTGGACGAGAATGATACTCTTCTTTGAAAGTTGGGATCTGGACGGAGCTGCCAGTGTTGATATTAGTCGCCTTCTGGGTTGACGTGTCGACCTGCCCGTTATCGGCCTCATCTCTGTGATGGCTAGTTTCCGAGGATGTAGCTGGTAGGGCTGCTCGCTTTTCCAACAATGATGTCTGCTCCGGGACCCGAGAGGTGAATGACAAAGTCGAAGCCTCTCTTCTGTCAGCGTCCCCAAAAGCTTTACTTTCTCCTTGCATTGAGCCCGCGCCGTTAACTCCCTCATTGCTCGTCATTTCCGACTTTTGAAGCTCAACTTCCTTTAGGCGCCTTTCTTCCCGTTCCTTCTCCTCTTTTTCCCATTCAAGCACTTGCTTGTCGCGTCTGTCGAACATCGGATCGAGCTCTTGCCACCACAATGTCTCATTGAAGCTGCACTTCTCGAACGTTGGACAGGGAACAACGCGGGCGTATTCGGGCATGATTCCACTTGCAGTGGATTGGTACGCCCAGACGCAGCCGTTGGTAAACTTTTCTGCGTACTTGAGGTCTTTCTCTCGACCAAACAGCTTTCCTCCAAGTGCATACATGCCACCGATGAAGCACGTTAAATGTGTCACCTCGTACTCAACCAGAGGATCAAGATCTGAGGACTTGCTCAAGCCAACCTTGGCGGGGAATATAACATCCCAGTCTCCGGGTATCATGGGCCGGAACAAGAGGTATTTGTTGATGCCTTCGACCGAGTCCTCATATAGCTTCTGATATTTTGGTTCCTTCCCGCCGAGCAGAAGATATTCCTGGTCACGAGTTAGTATATTCGACGGCTGTGAGAAGAGAGATAACGCAAAATCCTGGACGCACTTTTCCAAAATACTCGTAAGCCGAGTCTTGTCCACCGCCCATGTGGAAGTTTTGGTATCCGAATCCACCAGGCACAAAACCTTGAGGCACACAGTCCCATTCCGCATCATCTCCTTTGGCGCCAAGCGAGAACTGCGTTTTGCGACGGGGCTTATTACTTCGTCCCTTATCAGCGACGAGAGCCGCATCGACATCGTCTCTTGAGGAGGCTGAAACACGTCTCTCGAGACGGTCGTCCAGCTTGGCACTTGGATGACTGCCACTTGCTTCGTACCCCTCGGGCTCTTCTGAAAAGTCTGCTGAATCCACTTGCTTTTGGGCTGCCTTGCTCATGAACTTGCGTTCATTGGTAGCTGTTGTATTACAACCGGAAATATCCAAATTCTCAGGAAACAGGCCAGGAAGAAGTGTCCCACTCTTTTGCATGTCAATGAGACCGTTCGTAATGTGGTCTACGGCATCATAGTATTTGTGCTGGCCCGTGGCTTGAGCGAGGCGAGTGAACTCCATTGACAGCGTAGCGACTTCTGCCATGCCAGCTCGCCCAGCTCGACGAGGTTGAGATGTATACTCAGGTCTCCATGAGTAGTAAAGAACAGGCATTCTGTTTGGCGTGTCGAAAATGCCCATTAAAACTTCCGCAAGCTCGACGGCCTTGTCTAGGAGGAATGAGTAGCCGCCGGACGCACCACCACTGACATCATACGCCGCAATCAGGCCGCCTAGATATCTGATGGTGGTTTCAAAGACTGGGATCTCGAAACGGTTCGTATACGTGATGTCGATATCCTTAGCCGCTTCATTGAATTCGTCCTTCAAGCCAACGATCCACAACGTATCTAAAGAGTCAACCAATGTTGCAGCCCATCCACAGAAAGGATCACGAGAGCGATTCGAAACTGGTGAAAGCTCATCGTGCATCCATGCATACTTTCTGTAGCCCGTCCAGGATCGTTGAATCTCCTCTTTGACAATGGCCTGTCTTTGGAGGCGCTTCTTCTTTGGGCCCTCTGGCTCTGGAGAGAATATATGCTGAATTTTGGGTATCTTCTTTGCGGTACCCGTAGGAAGAGTGATGATGGACTCCTTTGGTAGTGGGAAATGCTCCCTAGGCTTCTTCCAATGCACCTTGGTGGGAGCGGCTCGTGAAGGCGTAATATCAGCGGTGGTTAGCTTTTGGGTAGGGGTTTCTTGTTTCTGTTCCGGGACTTTCTCATTACCCGAGTCGAAAGTCGGCTCGAACCCTTGATTTACGCCAATGCCGGGATTATCACCGGCTGCGGTCTCGGATGACAGCTTCTCCTTACTATCTGCGCCTGCCTCAGCGCCGACGTGACCCGACTGCGTAATAGGTTTCTCAGCACCGACCGCCTTCTCATCGTTTACTTTCTGAGCAACATGATCGACTTCCAGTTTCGCTTTGCCATTGTCCTCCTTTACTGGAGACTTTCCTGCCACGGGTGTGGTGATTTTGTCCGGATTTTTCGCAGGTACATCGGCTGGTTTCCAGGGTTGTTGCACAGCAGCAGGCCGCAGCTGTTGATTATCCCATGAATTCTGCAAGACCCGGTACAGCAGAACGACAATTACCAGGGCCAAGACTGTGAACAACCTGTACCGTCTTCTCGGCATGGCGGACGGTTGCAACGCCCTGATACTCCTAGCAGACGAGTTCAATAATCTATGCGACAGACACGGTCGCTTGCAGAACAAGTGACTGGCGCGGGAAGGAATCAGCACGGCATCTCACGGGATGGTACAAGAAATCAATACTCTAAAAGCAAGTACCCCCCC